>JAJHPC010000016.1:1996212-2158712 GCA_024447665.1 Juncus inflexus | reverse complement strand
AAATATGGAAACACAAATGAGACAAATGACGGAGAAATTTAACGTCCTTACGGGGCAGGTTAATAACAAACTCTCACCTTAAGGGAGGGGACCAGACGTCAAACTTGTTCTTACAATTCAATTAAGAAGCCCGAAAGAGGTTGATTTTCCAAGAGAGGAAAAATAGGCCATCGTGCAATGGAGAGAAAAACAAAGGAAAAAAGATGACGAATTAGTTTTGGATAATGAAAATGTGAATCGAAATGAAAAAGAACAAGAAAAGGAAAAAGAAAAAGAGAAAGAGAAAGAAAAGAGAGAAAAAAGTAAAAGAAAATTAAAAAAAACAAGTAAAGGAAAGAAGGAAGAGAGGGTTTACATGTCAAAGGTACCATTTCCGTCTCGTCTGGCAAGGAACAAAAAGGCAGAGGCCGAACAGGATATGCTCACAATTTTCAAGAAGGTGCAGGTGAACATCCCCATAGTTGACGCCATCAAAAAAATTTCCACGAGATTGACAAGTTTTTAAAAAACTTGTGCACAAACAAGAGAAAGTTAAAACGGGGCAAGAAAGTGAATCTCTCATCAAGTTTTGAGTCTAAACACGAAACTTCCCCAAAAGGAAAAAGACCCTGGAATCTTCTCCATTTCCTATACCATTGGGCACCACCAGTTTACAGGATGCATGCTGGATCTAGGGGCCTTGATAAACGTAATGCCCGGATCTTTCTACGAAACCTTTGACCTGGGTAATCTGAAAAACACACGAGTGGTGGTGACCTTAGCAGACTGCTCGCAATCCTACCACTAGGAGTTGTGGAAGACGTTTTGGTCCGGGTGAACAATTTGTTCTTTCCAGCCGACTTCTACATCCTCGAGATAGGAAACTCAGTGGACTATTCCTCCATTCTCTTAGGGAGACCATTTCTCTAAACTGCAAAAATCCGAATTGATTGTCGCTCGGGTACAATGTCTATGGAATTCGACAGTGAAAAGATTACCTTCAAGATCTTCGACACATTCAAATGACCAGAAGACCCAACGTTTCGAGTATCTCCACCATCAACAAAATTGAGGACCTCGGGTACAATGTCTATGGAATATAAGGTTTTTTTTGCATCTTTTAATAATTTAATGACTTTATGAAAATAGGATTAATCAAAAAACATTTTAATAATACAAAGATTTTTATGCAAATACAAACATTTTATTCATTATCTTATTGGGATATTTTGGTCATTTGTAAATATTATCATTTTATATTCATCATAATCTTACTTTTTATCTCTACCTTCATACCTCACATCAATCTAAAATTTGGAGTTAAGAAGGAATAACTCCTTAATCCTCCAAAATTTTGACCCCTCTTATCTTGCTCCCAAACAGAGCCTTAGGGGTGTAGGCGCGAGAGATAGTTCATACTACTCGGTTACAAGCAATCCAACTTGCATGGTACCAAGTAGCTAGGTATTAGTTGTGAATGAATGATTAATACCCGTATAAAAGGGCCCACTATATGGCCTCAAATCTGAGTATGTTAGGAGTGACCAGAGGGAGATGATCCGTCACGGAGAGGCAAGGACCGATGTAGCAGATTATTAAAAAATAAAAATAAATAAATAATTATATATGTATAATCTTTTTAATAAAGAAATAAATTATTTTTTTAGTGTCATTAGACACAAACCGTGTGTTCAGAAGCTTTCTAGAACTCCCATAAATCACAACAGAAAATATAGTCAAACCTGGTCAAAGTTAACCTTAGACCAGGTCCACCCTTCTCTCGACCAATCATAAGCTGCCACGTGTCCACCTTTTTTCTCCTTAATTTTCTCGGATTTCGTTCAGCATGGAAATCAAAGGAAAATACTCAGTACGAGGTTCCTTTTCGGGCCAATCAACAGATGACATGTGGCGAACCCGTTACCCTTCCTCCATTCTCAACATCACACGCGTCAAAAGGGCCTAACTACTTCATCTTCTTCTGTTTCAAACGGACCACTATTGCAACACGTGTCAACACGCGGTTTCACAGAATAGCTGCTTAAACTCGCATCCATTTCTTGTTCAGATGGGCAACTCCATTCACGAATTAACGAAGACTGAGAAGGGAATTGGACCGTCCAGTCAAACGAAACGAAGACAAAATCGACGCATTTTCTGCATATCTGACGCGTCTTAGTATGATGATCAGTACGAGAAATCAATATACCCACTCGTTGAGTGACACGTGTGCAATGTGTAATTTTTTATACACATTTTTATGGCTTTTATCATATAAATTTCACAATGTTTAAAATGAGAAAAAATTACTGTTGAAACTCTTAATACACTTTTGTGTGATTTTTCAGGTAAAAAGACCAAGAAAAGAATATTTGTGAGGACTTGGCAAAAAAGTCAATTCCAAATGAAGGACCGATTCGCAAATCATGGGCGAAGGATGGCCGAATTCTTGACAAATCTCCGCGAAAACCCTACACATGCTTCTCTAATTCTTTTACAAACCTTATCCACCAACCATCCAAGGAAAAAGTTACAAAATCCACAAAAAGATGAAAAGTCAAACTCGGGAAATCGCCCAGTTGACCAAAAGTCAACTATCCCAAAAGAGGCCAAAGTGGTACCAAATAGAAGAGCGCGACGATACGAATCCAACGATACAAACCTCACAAAAAATGACTTTCTAGAACTCCCAGAAAATGCGATACAAATTTGGTCAACCTTGGTCAACGTCAATCTTTTGAACAGGTCAAACCCCTTTTTCAACCAACCAGAGTGGGACAAGTGTCCTTTTCTCAACCTAAACTATTCAAGCAGATTAAGGAGGATTAATTCAAGGCCAATCACCAGCTGACAAACGGCAGATTCCATTAGAAATTAGCGAATCAGGAAGTGACACGTGGCTACTATCGTTATCATCAGTACTGGTTAGGACACGTGGCAATTTCTCATTGGAGAGGATCGTTAATGGTACTGACAAATCTCAGTACGAGGATCAGTACGAGGTAATTATTCCACGAATCACCAGCTGTCACGTGGCTTACACTTACACGGTTACTGACAATGCATTTTCAGCTCAGCCATGTTTAATGCCCTCTGTTTCGAGTATTACTGGATGACTCCGTTTAGTATATAACACTCGTTTGCACCATCACTCGACCCTCCAGTGAAGTTAAACGGAGAAGGTCTTTCACGCATTTTCTGCTGTCTGACGACGCGTCAGTACGAGGCACAGGAATATTTCAGTAAAATGATTTCATCCATCCAATAATACCTCGACACGTGGCAAATTTCATAACCCAAAACGCGTCTTAGAAACTCAGGATATTATCATATCCAATTATTGGTGAAGCAGACCCCCTCCATTTCAGAATTAATATAGGAAACAGTACGTAATGGACAGTGGAGTGGAAATAAATGGAGGCAATTTATAACGCGTTTGCTGCAATACCTGCAGCATTCAGTCCGAGGTATCCATTTTCTACTAATTAGAAGATGACATGTGTCTAGTCAGTTTCTCTCTACTCCAATCCGAAGGTGCCACGCGTTCAGGATTGTTGGAAGTGGATGAGAACAAAGAGAATTGATAAATACACCCAGAAATGTCTACCAAGCAGAATTTGAATAGAAAAGAAAGAAAATGAGTGCTAAATATCCCCCAAATTACTACCCAAAATCATATCCGGATCAAACTCAATTTTTAGTCCCACAATCATATTTCCAAATCTTTTCTAGGTCAAATATTCCTATAAAAAGACCATTCTTTCTCTCACAAAAAAAAGGGACGATTCATACATCCATTTTCACAATAATTTTCTACACCATCCAAATTCTTCTTCTTCTTCTTCCACCATTAATGACCCAAGCTTAAAACCCTAATTTTAGAGAGTAGAAAGGGAGATTGAAATTTTTACAAGGAGAAAGACGCTTGATCTAGCTTGAGCAAGGGATGAAGGGGAGGCGAGATCAATCAAGAAGGAAGGACTCTAGCTTGACTCTTCTTTCTTGGGGTTTGATTTTATTTTCCTTATTTCTTTTTCTTTTTAATGAATATCATATTCAAGTCTTGTGTAAATATAGTCTTTATGAACATGAGTGAGTAAATCTTAGTAGGGATGTGATGATTTGTTTAAGTTGTTTGAAACCTTGTGTTAATTGATTTGATTTGGGGGTTTGTGAAAGTTGTCATGGAACATTTATTTTGAATATTTGATTTCAATACTTGGCTAACTTGTTTAGATTAAAATCTATAAATCACGAATGTTTTGTGAACAATTAATTGAATAATTACTTGGCTAAGTTTGTTTAATTAATTGAAGTTTTGTTAGATTTAGTATTTGAATATTGAATTGGCTGATTTATGTTTAGATCTAAATTAATACATTAATTGGGTATTTTTAGCTTGAAATATTTGAACTTATTTTGCAACCCTTAAGATTAAAAATATATATATTTGATGGTTAATGATAACATGTTTAAACAAATTATCATATAAGTCCCTACCTTTAATTAAATATTTTAAAAAAAATCAAAAAGTTATACTTCTCTCTTTTAATCACTTTTATTATTTCAAAAATAACTCATCTTAAATCTTTAAAACTAAAAATACCAGAACTAATATTTGATTAGTTAGTTAAATTTTAAGGCCACATCTCTTAGTGTTCGACC
Source organism: Juncus inflexus (assembly GCA_024447665.1). NCBI lineage: Eukaryota > Viridiplantae > Streptophyta > Magnoliopsida > Poales > Juncaceae > Juncus > Juncus inflexus. The sequence continues at coordinate 2,154,068 of JAJHPC010000016.1, read as the reverse complement.
CCTAAAACTCAATACCACATATACACTTTTTGGTTAATTAGGTTAATTATAAATTATTTTTTTAACACGTGATTACACAAACGGCAAGTTTTCACATCGTTACAACGTGGCAGGTGGTTAATTACCTTGACCAATCCGAGTGCGCCACGTGTCCTGACTGTTGCATTTTGATGAGGTTGGGATAATTTTTTAAAGGCACCCAGACTGATTTTGGATAAAAAAATGAGGAGAAATATTAAGTACCCCCAAATTACTACCCCAAGACAAAACCAAAACAACACTTAATATTTTAGTACCACAACCTTATATCTCAAATATTTCAAAGCAAATTCTCTCTATAAAATAAACCCTTTTATAACATCCACACAGAACCATTCAAACGCACTATCATTCTTACACCATCTATATTCTTCTTCTTCTTCTTCTTATAATGTCCAAAAAGTTCAAAACCCTATTTTCTTGAGACTAGAAAGAGAGTTGGAATTTTGCAAGGAGAAAATGTGTTTGTTCTAGAAGGAGCAAGGGGTAGATCAATCAAGAAGGGGAAGGGTTCTAGCTCAATTCTCACCTTTAGGGTTTGATTTATTTTTCTCTTTATTTTTCCTTATTTCTTTCTCCTTTGTTGAATGAATAACAATATCTCAAATACTTGTAAATATGGTTTGTTTGAGCGAGTAGTCTTTTAGTAGGGAAAGACTTTTTCTATGACATTTTGTGATGAAATCTTGAGTTCAACTTGCATCTCAGACAATCAAGTTTGGAATTTGATTGATCCATCAGATGGAAATACGATTTTAAAAGAAAGACTAACATGGATAATGTGCAAACATATAATGCATGATTTGTGATTAAGATAAACTCTTGGTATAGACTATGATAATATTTTTCCAAGTCAACACGCTTATTTATTTCAGAATTTTCTTAGGCATATTTTCATAGTATGACTATGAAAGATGCCAAGTGAATATCAACACACTGTTTCTTAATAGAAGCAGACGAAAGCATGTATATGATACAACTCTTAGAGTTTTGTCGATCCTATAAATTTTGAAAAGAGTTTGCAAGTTGAATGAATTCATTTATCAATTAAAGCAAACATCTCTAGGTGAAAATTTATTATTTGATGAAATAACCAAACAGTTTGGTTTTATCAAAAATTAAAGATAAATCTTATGTTGACAAGAAGTTCAGTGGGAGCCTAATTATGTGAGATGTGAATTAAGTGCAACAAGCACACATAAGTTTAATCCTAGTGAAATTCACTAAATAATAATCAAGAGTATGATTATATACTTGAGAAGGATAAAGTATTCTTCTTAGATTATGGTGGATATAAAAATATGCAAAATATTTGCATATGACAATGTTTGATAATCCGTTTAAGAAGCCAATCCCGCAAGTACATGATGGTGATCATGTTAGGTCAATGCGTATGTGATATCTTTTATATCAACGAGTATGAGATATTTGGTTGATTTGGCCTATTGTAACTGGGAGATTGATGGTGTTATGCCCTAGGCCAAACTATTTGTGACCTAGATGATAGATTATAATAACAAACATAATATTTATTCTAAGATATTTCATATAATATGTGGGTATAGGTTATTTTAATATAATTAAAATAGACCATGAATATGCAAATTCAGCTTTATGTCATCAAAGTGTGTGACTTTGATAGTTAAACTATAAAGTGTTATGAATGCTATTCTAAATCGTCCCTGGTCATTTATAGGATATTTGTGGAGACAAATATACTTGCGAATATATATAAATATATATTTATATACAAGCTATAAATGTACACGAGTATATTAGTTGACTGATGATCATGCTTTGCTGATCATGAATAAATAGTTATCAAGTCATTAACATATGTATATGTTAGAGACCATATACTGGACTGACCCGCCATAAGAATGCTACATGTTTTACGTCATTACCGATTATTGTAACATAAAGTATTTATAGTCCTTTGACCTGAGATTGTCTCGGTTCCCAACATGAGTAATTTTATACTTTAACATAATCTAACACTGCCTTTAACCGGGTAGTCATAACGATTATGTAGACGGATGAGTGCAATCAAAAGGGGATTTGTTCCTCTCATAAATGAAAGAGATATCTTTAGGCCTCTTGATGAATTGAACTGAAGAAATGTATGGCCATACTCAAATAAATTAATAAGAGTATTAATGTCATTTATTCTTGTTCAGTTTAATTTAGGATCAAGAAATATTAATTCAATTAATATAAGGATGATGTATTACATGCCTTATGATCGATATAGATATCGGGTGACAAAGGGACTAAATACGTGACTGTTGATTAGATAAATCGGATCATCGATATTCACTTAAATTGGGTAGTCATGATGGCTTGCTAGAGTCCGCTCATAATTTATAGACTGTCAAGTTTATTGCCAACATTAAGTGAACCTACATGGTCACACACAAAAAACAAACTGAAATGGGCGCAGAAAATCGTAGCGACTTATATGATGAGTTGAATAAGAATGTCACAAAAGATATTGTCATCTTATATGTATATTTTATAGAGACCATGAGAACAAAAGATCATGTAATCTAGAAGAGTCTAGATGATGGCATATGGATAATAATGAGTGATGTCATACACATTTTTAGTATGAAGAGACATGACTCTTCCCCTCTATATAAGGACATAGAGTACTCCAAATTCAGTACAACACATCATTCTCTCTCTCATTATTTCACATTCTCTTTTGTGAGACAAAAGAGAGAAAATATAGTTTCTAATTTGTATGACAAAATTATGAAATGGTGCTTTCTTTTTGTATGACAAAAATGAAAGAGTGTGATTATATAAGATGAATTATATACATCTTTTGTGAGATAAAATAAGAAGAAGAAAAAGAGTTTTCCTGTGCAAGAGGAGAATAATTTACTAGCATATATATTATTCTTCCTCCCGTTTTAAGAAGTTTGTTCGTGTGGATACCGGTAGAGGCGTTCGTCCTTCGGCGCTTGTGATCTATTCTGCCTAGGAAGATGAGAATGGGTTGTTGAGAGTTTCGGTGGAGACCGATTGTGTGTGCGGTAGATGACTTCCACACGATCTGACCTAGACGGCCTAGACGAACGGAAAATCGGTTCGGAAGGTAACCGGTTTAGAGGCGCATGGACAACACGCATGGTTTGAGTGTCACGGATTAAGCGTAATCCGAAAGGTATCTTTAAGATTTAATTCTTTGTTTTAACCGATACGTACGGATCCTCGGATTGGTTTTGGACAAAATTTTTGTTTTTCCGCTGCGTTATGAACGTTCGAAACTCAACATGATCATCCTGCTTCACATCTTGGAGTTGATTAAAGGCCTCTTGCAAGTAGCCGCCAGGTAGAAATTTCTTACGGAGCTCCCTTTTCATCTTATCCAACGAGTGAATTTTTGCCTTGCCGTCGTTGTTTGACTTGCTCCCACCAGATTGACGCATGTTTCATTAGTCAGATTGGAACAATCTTTACCTTCTCTCCGTCAGACACCTCATTGTATTCAAACGTGTGTTCAACTGTATGGAGCCAATCAACGAACTCGTCAGGTTCCATGTGTCCTTCAAAAATCAGGATGTCGATTATCACCTCAATAGATTTACGGTGGTGCTCTCTCCGATGGCGGCGGGGTGAAGGAGAGAATCTGACACTGGGATTGATGTTATTGTCAGAACTGCTCAAAGATCTGTGCCTCGATCGGCATTCGCAGTGGCGATCAACGATCTCCATTGACGCAAAGCGCTCTTGGAGTTATTGTTTCTAGCTTTGCATCTCTTCGACTATGCGCAGGGGCGGAGCTAGAAAAAATCCATAGGGGGGGGGGGGGGGACGTGAAAGAGATAAAACAATGAATATTTTTTTTCAATGTACTATATTTTTTGAAAAAAGATAACTCCATTTGTCTAATATTTATACAATTTTGTCTAAAAAACTATGTAAGTAATGATTAAAAAATAAATTCTCATTATTTTTATTTTTATGTGCCCCAAGATTATACTTTAAATTGTATCATGAATTTAAAGAAAATTTAACATAATATTTAATGACATTCTAACTATACTTTTTATTTAACTTTAACAGCAGGCGCTTATTGCCTATTGAAAGATTGCCTACTAGAATTCTAGCTATACTTTATATACAAAGTTCAAATATCAAAATTATATGTAGTTCAATTATTAATTATTATTAATATTAGAGTATTTTACCCAACAAAAATTGAATGAAAAAATATAGGCCTTGAGGGATTGCCAAAGAAACACTTTTTTTATTTCTAAACATACCATAAAATATTGCCTAATGTAAAATAGGAAATAGGAAATAAAAATATAAGGTAATAAAAAAATCTCCTTGCCAAGAAATATTATTCTAAAAAATATCCTTCCTAATTTGTAATTATGAAAAGTTGAACAGCACCATAATTGAAAGTCACTTTTTATTGAGAAATAAAACAAGAATGCTCTCTCATCTCCACCGGAATTTTTACGTTGTTGCCGTTATAGTACTTTTGTTATTTTCTATAGAAATTTTAATTTGAGGTGTTTGGTGTGAACAGTCAGTCTAAAGATTATTTTTCTATAATATATTGGTACTTAATAATATCGTTCGCTAAGCGCTATTCACTGTAAAATGGTCTCGACTCTACAAACCGCTAAAAGTTATTTGCAACTATGGTTGGTCGCAGTCCTACATGTTGGGTTTCTATCGTTCATAATGCAGCGGAAAAATAAAAACGAAACAAAATCGAATTCGAAACCCAAAAGAAAGATCCGTGAATTACAATTAAATCAAAGAAAAGTTCATAACTTTGTACCTTCAGATTACGCTTAATCCATGATGATCGAAAGTGAATTTGGTTGACGCTTTTCTTTGCCTGATTCCAAACCGGTTTCCAAACTAATCCTTTGTATGTTTCGCCTAACCGGTCTCACAAACCGATCTCCAAGCGATCTCCAAATGAACCGATTCTCCAAGCAAACCGATTCTCCAAACAAACCAATTCTCCAAACCAAACCGATTCTCCAAACAAAACCACGGTTTCAACCCAAATCACAAAAACGCCGCACTTCGCTTCGTCCTCTACCGGTATCCACACGAACAACCCCTTTGAACGGATAAAGAACGATATATGCTAGTATTCGTTCTTCATTTTTCTCACAGAAATAACAAGAGAATATTTTTTGGATTTTTCTCTCCTTTTGTCTCACAAAAGTTGGACGAAAATAATATGCCTTTATCAATCATTTTGGGGTGTCTCTTGTGCCTATATAGTCCATAAGTTTCATATCCTATGTGCATGGTAACTATATAACCATATATGCAACACACCTTACCATATAAGATGTAGGATTGGATGTGTCACTTGACTATGTACCTCTTCATACAACTTATCACATAAGTTATGATTTTTCTGTGTACATCTCAATAGTTGTTCTTTGTGTGTGACCATGTAGGTTTACTGAATGTTGGCAATAATCACAATGGATTATAAATCATGAGCGGCATCTAGCAAGACATCACGATTACCCAAATTAAGCAAGTATAGATGATTCGATCAAACCTAATTTATGTTCATGCATTGTATCCCTTTGTTACACGATATCTTTATCGTCCATAAGGCATGGTATGTGTCAACGTTAGTCGATAAATATTTTTTGGCACCGAATTTCATTGAACATGAAATGATATTAATAACTCCTTATTAATTCACTCAAGTACGGCCGTGCGTTTCTTCAATCAAATCATCAAGAGGCCTAAAGATATCTCTCTCAATTTATGAGAGGAACAAATCCTATCTTAATTAAACTATTTCCTCCACATAATTCATTATATACCTAATTATAATCTTTATGACCGTCCGGTTAAAGACGATATTAGATTATATTAAAGTACAAAATTTCTCATGTAGGAAACTGAGATAATCTCAAGTCTAAGGATTACAGATACATTCTTTACTGAGAATAATGAATGACACGAACCATGTAGTATTCTCACGGTGAGTCAATCCAGTATATGGTCTCCAACATATACTTACGTTAATGACTTAATAACTCTTATTCATAATCAGTAAAACGTTACCATCAGTCAACTAACATACTGATGCACATTTATAGCTTATCATAAATTATGTTTGTCTCACAAACATCATATGAATGATCAGGGACGGTTTAGAATATCATTCATAATACTTTATAGTTTTACTATCAAAGTCACATACTTTGATGATATAAAGCTGAATATCATATTCAAGGTTCATTTTAGTAATAAGAATAAAATAATCAATACGCATTTATTATATAAAATATCTCTAAATAAACACAATGTTTGTTGAACACAATTCATACATCTAGGTCTCAAATATATTGGCCTAGGGCATTCTACTAACACTACAAGGCTAGGCCTAGGGCCTGAAATTTTAAAAGGCCCGATTTTAGTGAATATTTTTCTATATATATGTATATAATGTGGATCATAAGAAATTAAAATGCTTGACCCATTAGATTTATTGATATGAACCTGATATATCATGACGCAATATATCACGTCCAAATCACGAAGATAGTATACTTCATTTTTATTAACAGCATAAACGTAAACAGTGAAAATAATATATAGAAAACAAATAGTATATTAAAAAGCTGTAAAAACAAGAACTATAAATTAAGTAAATAATGAACAAAAAATAAAAATATGTCTAAAACAATGAAAACAGTATATAAAAAACAAAAAAGTATATTAAAAAATCAAAAAATAGTATATATACATGCCGTCGTGATTTGGACGTGCTATAGTGCGTCGTGGTATCAGATTTCCCATATTTTTTTCATCTAGGGTGAAGTTTCTGAAGCTTCTTCACCAAACTTCAGCGTCAATTTTCCAAGCCCTAATTTTCGCCAACAATCGCTCCTCTATGTCTGTGTTCGCGTAGCACTCGTGTGACTCGGCTCATCTTTTTAGTTTTGGTGTCACGTGACAGAAAAGTGCGAGAGGCAAGGCAGACACCTAACCGCGGTTATTCCTTCCTTGTCAATTAAACCAAACAATTCGTATTCTGATATGAAGCTTTGAAGAATAAGAAAATGGCGAATTATCAAGCTATTGAAGCCTGATCTGGCTAGCTAGGCTGCTGAATTTGATATTTACATTACTACATCCTCTTTCTTAATTTTTTTTTTATGTTGATTGATTGTGGGAATTTAGCAACTGACACAAAAATTGTAGTATTATTGTGTTATTTCTTCAAGAAAATTAGGTCTAAATTTGTTAGCAATTCAGATTTTTCAGTTCAACTTCTTAAATTTTATAGTTGAGATTTTTTGAGAATTGATATTTTAAAGGGTCCTTTTTCAGAATAGGCCCTGGGCCCTTCAAAGCTTGGGTCCGGCCTGTTTGCAACCTTGGTTTTGAATCGTAGGTGCAATTTTGCGGTTTTGTTGGGGCACCCGTGAAATTTCGCCTGTCACGTGAGTGCACGAGCCTTGCCTGATTGGGCACTTCAAGTTCAACATTTCAACGTGGGTTTCATCCTATAAACACAAAACAATAAAACCTTTCAATTAGCTTCTTGTTTGAATCTACTGTGCAGCTCTCGAAATGACCAAACATGTGCCGGTTTACTACCTCAATCAAAGTTTCAACAGCACACGAGTGATGCTTTAAGAGTTAGGCTAAAGAATGTGTCCTAATGATTTTGCTTTGTTGCAAAATTATAATAGTGTTGTTACAGGGTTACACTTATCACGGAGTTAGTATCTGACAATGTTGCAAATTTGGTCACTATTTGGAAACAATAATATAAAATACAGGGATTGAAGGACTATGCCGTAACTACTCAATTGTCTTAATCACTTGATTATGCGAATTTTGAAACATGGTATTGATTAAAATATCAGTTAATGACCAATAAACAGTTTACTAGAGTTCAGAGTATAACATAATAGTATATCAAAATTTGCGAATTGAACTTCTTTTAGCATCAATAAAAAGTAATAAATAGCCGCTCCATTAAAAAATATTAATTACATTATACCATTTATCATTGAATGCAGAAGTCTCTTTGACAAAAACATTATTCACTAAGATACACAAATAATTTTTTTGAAGGAAAAGACGTAAAAATAATTACAAAGAAATCTTGAAATAATGTGCATATTTAAATTATATCGGAACTGATATATATATTTTTTTTTAATGAGTGCCTGAGTATATAGGAACTATATTGATATAGATCAATATAAAGAGAAATTTCAACGAATTTATATATTAAGCTTTTAGTAAAAACCTTAATTACACGATGATTATTAATATTTTCAAAGATGAGAAAAAAATAAACATGAAAAGACTAAATGATCAGGAGAATCAGGAGGAGCTTTGCCCCAGGATCTGAGCAAACTAATTAATACCATGATTTTGAGGATTAGAGACTAATCATTGACTAAATTGAGATTTAATAGATACTTATAAAAGCATGTATTAGAGGGTAACATTCATGCCGATAAATGATCTTTAAATTTTGGTCTTCCTGAGTTGAGGTCCTAATTATTCTAAGAAGTTTTCTACTGTATCCCCTAAATGCCCCCATTTCTCCTTAATGTGATAAGCTATTTTGTTTTTTAATAATAAGTGGGTCTCATAGATATACAAAAAATATTTTTTATGAGGCCCATTTTGTTACAGAACAAAAACGCTTATCATATTAAGTGAGAATGGGGCATGTGGGGGGGGACACGGTAGGATTTTTCTTATTTCTAATATATGTACCGATTTGAGAGGACTTTTTTAATTTTGGTCATGACCCATGGACAAGCAAAAATATATAACAGCCAATGGAATTTTAAAAAGTGGATATTAGAAGGAACAAAAACTATCCACGTGTCCCTTTTCATCTCCAAGTTCATTTTTTTTAATTGTTACATAATATCTTCAAGACCCATTTTAGTAGTTGCATGCATGCATCAAACTAAAATGACAATTAATACAACGTAAATCAATTAGCACGTTAGGATTAATTTCGTTTTATTCTTTTACTTGTTTTTTCAATTAGCACGTAGGATTCAAAAGTACAAAAGTTAGCACGTTAGGACTAATTTATTTTTTTCTTCATTTATTTGTTTAGAGTGGCTCTCTCAATATTTGCACTTGGAGATTAGAATACACACATATATTGTAACTTTGAATATATAAAATCATATTTTGCTTATAATAGATTTTCGTACACAATGCAAGATAATACATAGGCATTTATATATCAAAAATAATATATAAGCATACAAAATAACATGACGAAAATAGTACAAAATGGACTGAACGAAATTTTATATTAGCCATAATCAAACACGGAGCTTGACTGAATTTATTAGAGGACCCAAAAAAAGTTCTCTATACTAATTAAACTATATAAAAAAATTTATGAAGAAAGAAGCAAATGTATAAAAATACATATATTTCAAAAAAAATTTCAAATTTTTTTCGCTGAATCATCTCTTAAAGGAGTCATGCCTCTGTTAAGCTCCCGTCCATGACCAAATGGCCATAATATCACACCCTAATAAAACAATTCATTCCTGGTTCACGGTCCATGACCAAATGGCCATAATATCACACCCTAATAAAACAATTCATTCCTGGTTCATGGTGCACAGGGATCATACAAAATCTCCAACTCCAAAAACCTTTTAATTATCGTTATTTACTTTCATAAAAAAAAATATGGTTATTTACACCCACCTCCCTTTTCTCACATCTTCTCTCAACCAAACTTCATAGAAAACAAAAATCAAGAAACAAAGCAAGAAAAAAAATAATAAAAAGATACCACCACCTCCATTTAAGTAACGTTGTTATTTATTTGCACCCTCTTAAATCTCACCTCCCTTTTCCTCCTCCCCTCACAACAAGAAAATAAAATTAATCAAAGAAAAACAAGAAGAAAGGCATCATCACCTCTATATACAAATGGTAGACGTAGCCAGGCGAACCTCCACCCTTCCACCACCAACTCCGACGCCACTCCGGCGACTCTCTGGCCTCCGTCGACTCTCCGCCCGTGCCTCCTCTCCGTCCCCTCCAACCCCATCTCGCATTGCCATTTCTTCCTTCTCCGATCTTGCCTCCTCCATTCTGTCTCACTTGAACCTCTCTCACGTTTCCGTCCAACCCGGTCTCTCGGACTCTGATTTGTTGTTCGTTGAGTCGGATTTGTCGTTCACATTTCCCCCTGATTTGAAGACCTTGCTTTCTCTTGGAGTCCCGAGCAGAAATGGGTTCCCAGATTGGAGGAAAAGGCCACTTCTGCCGCTTTTTGAGCTGCCATTGAAGAAGGAATTGATGTCTTCAAGAAGAAAAGCGCCACTTCTTATACCGGTAAGGTTCATCCAATTGATCTTCTAAATATCAAGTGGAAATATTATTATTTCTTTATTTTGTTGTGATGATCCGAAGTTACATTAAGACACATGCTTAGTCTTGAATTAATTTGAGTGGCATAGTAAGTTTTTTTTTTTTTTTTTTTTTAAAAATTGACATAATGAGTTGTTTTGTGAATAACATCATAATAAAAAGATTTTGCAAGAATCTAGCTTTTTTTTTTTTAGATTATACAAAAAGAGGAAGAACTACAAACGATCGTTTGTTCCGTTCTCTTTAAAATGAATACACATATATATATTCATCTAAATTTTTAAATTTATCATATTATATGCGAAATTCGAGTCTCCCATGTTTAGAAAGATGGGGCTAATATCATATCACTAAGCTATCCTAGTTGTGGTATTTTTTTTTTAGATTATGAAATAGCATTTTTGAATCTCAGAGGTTTGACATTGATTTTCTTCTTTGTTATTTCCAATTATAAGAGAGTTTTAAGTAGTTTTTTTTCATTTTAAATCATAAAGAAAAAAGTAGAAAAGTTAATTTTGAAATAAAAAAAATAAATATTCTAATTTTGACTTTTGACTTTTGGATTTCAAAAAACGTTATTTTTGTAATATTCGAACAAAAAATACTTTTTTTACGAATTCTATTTCTCTATTGAAATGTTTCTTTTATAAATATATATTTATCTAAAGGATTTTTTTTAGATGGGTTGAAATACTTATAAATAATATTAAATGTATTTGCTGAGATTTAAACTTGGGAGATCTCTTCAAAGTTTAAGAATATTTTACTTGAGCTAGCAAGACATGTAAACTTATTTTATTAAATAACTCACTTATCATTTGGTCTTTAAACATTTTGAGTTGTTGATTGTTGAATATTGTAAACTTAAGTCTTATTCATGTATGTTTAATCGATATGATTCATGTATGTAGAAAAGGCTCATATTCATCTCTTAATGGCCGTGACATGAATTCATTTTTTGTGAGAATTTTATTTTGTCTATATATACAAATGTTGTAAACAAACATTTTCATGTATATCTTAACAGGTGTACAAAAATTGCTTTATACCGGCATCGCCATGTCTCGCTGGCAACCCAGTATTTCGAGTCGAGGAGCATTGTGTCTCCATCGCAGGAGTAGACTTGGCCGACTTCTTCAGTCGTGAGACTGGCTTTCTCAATCAACCTGTCGCCCCTCTTCGTCGCCAACTCTCTGCCTCTCTTCCTCCAATACATCCTCCTTCTTCCTCTTCTTCTCCATCTCCTTCTTCAAGAAGAAGTCTCGATTCAATGGCCGGCAAAAATCCAAGATGGATTGAATTTTGGACAGATGCAGTTGTGACAGGCACTCGAAGGTATAATATATGTTAGCGATTAATTATAATATATATAAAGGGCCGGCATATCACATAGCTATATGAACATAATAGGATTATAAAACATTGCAAAAGTCATATAATACAAGAAGAGGTCGATCTTAATAGGGACCGAGAATCAGGATCATAATCATTTTACGAAGTGTTATATATTATTATAGAACAATAAAATTAATGTATTTGACCCCTCTAATTATTTTATAAATATAGTAAAGCATGAGACTATTTATAGAATTGAGTTTATCACAATATCTAGTTTTATTTATCAGCAAACAAATTTTAACTTAAAATCTTGTTTTCTTACATAAGGCGACAAGGCGACATGAATTCTTCTCAGCATGAATCTTTTTACGAAATAAAAACGCCCGAGATATCTTCTAATTGGGTCCAAAACTACCTAAACAAGATCGGTTCCGTGCTAAAATCAGGAGGATGGTGCGAGTCGGACGTGAAGGAGATGGTACACGTGTCAACATCTGGCAGATCAGAACCAATCAACAAACAAGATTTGATCGATAAGTTGATTGTTAAAGCCGATCGGTGCTCCGACTCGCTTAGGCGAGCTGGGTGGGGTTCAGATGAGGTTTTTGAATTGTTAGGTTTGGATCTTAGATCGGTACCGGTACGGAGACCCAAGGTGAGGTTGCCGCCCAAGGTTCCACTGGCAGTTCATGGAACCGGACTGGTACGATTTGCTGGTTGAAGTTTTGAGCCTTGAACATTCGTTATGATTTATTTTGTTTGTTTGTTTATAGTAATGATAGTATATTAAATGAGGAAATAATCCAATGGGCTGATTTTTAAAAGCTTTGTGAAGAAAACACGAGAGTAATGTGACAGAAAAAAGAGATTTTATCCATATCCAAGTAATAAAAGTATTTTTCTTTTTTAATTATGAAGGCGGGAAATAACGGGCTGTAGCATGAATTTTTTTTTCAAATTCAAGGAGATTTTTTTTATTAAAAAGGGGAAAATGTAGGGAGAAGAAAGGGGTGACGCGAATCGCTGTGTAAATTTGTTTTTTATTCAAGTAGGTATAGCCGTTGCATCTGTAATTGTGCTGCAGAAAGTTCTTTATTAGAAGGGTTGAAATGTAAAAGCACAAATAAATAAAATAATTGATAATTAAATAAATGGCATTTTTTTATATTTAAATCTGCACATATATCCGTTTTGAATTAAAGAAATTCGAAATTATCATTGTCTCTCTAGAAAAGTCTAAATTTGCTACCTTAATTATTATTGATATGATGAATTTTTGACCCTACAACTTTTTTTAGGTTTATTTTTTTACTCAATTTTACTTTCTATTTTTAACCCTTAGTTATAATTGAGATGATGTATTTTTTTACCTACAACTTTTTTTAGGGTTTATGTTTTAATCCACCTTGTTTTAGTTGATTCATTTCTCTCTTCTCCATTAGTTAATTGGGTATCGGGGCGTATTAAGAATAATATCCACATTCAAATATTAATATCCAATCTGATTAATAATTCACATATTTTATAGAAATTTTGAAACATATTAAATACGTATTGCCGTATAAAATAGAATATATTTATTAAAATAAAAAATAAAAATTTGTATTTCGGACAAACACTAAGATAAGAAATATTAATCTATATATTTAGGCTTTGAGCTAAAATATGTGGCAAACGGCGTTTAGCAGCATAAACTGACTGATAGTGGAAAATATTTCCCATGTCAAAAATAGTTTTGCAAATTCTTTTTAGTTATTTTAAGCCTAATTTGAAAAAGAAAATTACTCCCCAGAATTGAGCATATAAATGTCCAAGTGGTGAATACAGAATAAGGTAATTCTCAGAATAAAAAAAGGAAAAAAAAGAATACAGAATAAGGTGCCCCGTGAGGTGTCGTATCAGTCGGTGCTTTCATGTGGCTGCCTTCTGATTCTCCAACGGTCACCGCATAAATTTATATGTTTCACTACTTACAAGTTGTACTTATACTATATATAACTTCATATGTATTATTATTATTATTATTATTATTATTATTATTATTATTATTATTAGTTAATATTAGAAGGAAATCAAATGAAATGGAATGAGCAAAATAAGAAAGACAAGGTGGGACGCCGTGCATAAACCTGATCACACACATCAAAGCTGCTCCTCACGTGCACTTCAGAAATTTCATTTGGGGAAATGATTTAATTACAAAAATCTGTGTCAAAATCATGGACCACTTCATTATCCAAATCTTTATGTACTATATGATCTATTTATTCTTTTAAAATATCATTGTTGAATTTAAAAGTCTGGACTATTGCTCAGACCCTTTATCAGTTCAATTGATGGTGTTCGTGTTAATTAACGTTCTTTACATATTTGGGCTTACCTCTTACCATCAGTAGGAAACCAAAGAAAAAAATATTCTTTCCAATCATCGATAAAATGAGAAAGCGTGTTTCTAGATGGTCAGCAAAACTTCTAACGTTTGGGAGGAGAATCACACTTCTCAACACAGTCCTGGCAGCTGCGTCCGCGTATTATATGCATGCATTCCAATTACCAAAATGGGGGGACTCGATTTAAGGCAACTTGAAATACACAACAACGCTTTGCTCATGAAGTGGAACTGGCAACTTCTGCAAAATACTAATGGTCTATGGCATCAAACAATGAGATCATTAGCAGGCACAAAAAATACACGATATATTGAAGGTCTTAAAGGTTCATTCTTCATTGAAGATCTTAAGAAATTGCAACCATTTTTTTATCAAAGGGTGCAAACAGAGCTTGGCAATAGATAAAAATTACTATTTTGACATGACAAATGGCTTGATTACCAACAACTTAAGCTGCAATATCCTGAGCTATTTAAAAGAGCTAAATTCAAAGAATTAACTGTCGAACAAGCGCTCACACATCGAGAGAGATATTGGATTTGCGATAGAGCTCTCAACAATATACTCAAGAGGAAAGAGGTGCAGTTTCGCAACCGCTTAGATATAATAAATTTAACCTACTCAGAGGATAGATATATTTGGCAACCAAAAAGCACACCCGAAGGTGAATATTCATGCCAATCGGCCTACAACCTTTTCACCAATCCAGGACAAAAATCGCTATGGACTAATACTCTATGGAAAACAAATGCCCCAAACAAAATTAAAATATTCGCATGGCTTCTCTGCAACAACAAAATCCTGACTAGAGATAGACTGCAAAGGAGAGGGTGGATCAACAATCCAAATTGCGTGTTGTGCAATTTGAATTTAAGAGAAGATTAGAACCATATATTTCTCCATTGCCCATTTGCCAAGGAAGTGTGGAAGAAATGCCTAACCGATGATCAAAAATATACGGGGCGGATGGTAGAAGGAATAATAGGGTTTTGGCTCCGTAATTTGAGATCGACAAAGAAGAAGAGAAGACGGGAATGCAGTGCAAGATGGATGTCAGGATGCTGGGAGATATGGAAATCACGGAATGAATTGATCTTCAGGAAATCGCGTTCGACTCCCATGATAGTTGCAGAGAAAGTGCTTAGCGAAGCCAATGATTGGTTGCAATGGTTTTGAAAAAAGAGTTCAAGGAATTTTTGTTAGATAGACTAGGGTAGCCATAGAGCATCAAATGTAACAGAGCCAACTGATGTAACAAAATGTAACTGCAAATTTCGCTTATTTTATTAATGAAAAATTGATAGGTAGATCGTTCACCTACTTCTTCTTCAATAAAAAATTAACGTTCTTTACGTACTAGACTATATTATAGATCTAAATTGGAGGTGAAAAATGGATGGATTGGGTCGGTTTAGATTGGGTCATTCAGGTTATAGATTGTTCGGATCTCGTGTCATTTCAGTCTTAGATCGTTCGGGTTTCAGGCCGTTCGGCTCTCGAGTTGTTTAGTTTTCAGGTTATTTGGATTTCAGATTGATCAAGTTACGGATCAGCTGGGTTTTAGGCTACAAGTCAGGCCGATTCGGGGAAATTTGGGTTTAAGCTTCAGATAATTCAAATATGTTTTCAATCTAATTAGGGCCACACGAGTCTAAGTTTCAGATCATTCGGAAATGTGTTCAATTTGGTTACGAGCCATAAGCATCTATGTTTTGGATGTTCTGAGTTAGCTGATTTTTACAAATGACTTGTATCCTATATAATTAAAACATTTGCATGTGTAGGAACAGATCATGAATTCAATTTTCGATAAACACAATATAACACATATTTAAAAAAATCTCTCAAATCAATGAGTTGCATATAAAAAAAATAGTATTTCTGATTATTTAATTTGTATCATGAATCATTGAAGTATTTTAGATTAATCAAATCAGTATTTCGGATCAATCACATCAGTGCATCTAATTAGTCGAATTTTAATTTTAATTTTGGATAATCGTGCTAACTAGTCACTAGTTAGCCTTGATCGTATCACATGCTTGATTATTACATACATGTGTTATAAAGACATGTTAAAGTTCATTTATGCCTTTGAAAATAATATATAAATATTATGAAATAATATATAACTTTCTAAAACATTATATTGGTATTATAAAAAACATAAGAATATATTATAAAACAATAAATATATAATGCAAGTATAACAGTGCAATCAATTACATATGGACCCTTAGCCGGCTTTTGAACACAAATTCAACAAATTGAAAGGAAATAAAATCAAGTAGCAGATAATTTAGATATTTGGAGTCGATAAATTCTGCAACTGTCTAAACGCATACTTACTTTATTTGATTTTTAAAATTAAGGGTCAAAATTTTAGGGATTTATTTATGCTTTATTTTATATTGTAATGAACAATTTTTAATGAATTGAATCATATGCTGCGGACTTTGGATACCAAAAAAGGTCCTCTAAAAAATGTATTTATGGTTTTTTTTCTCTGATAGTATATGGCAATTTTATAGTGTTTCAATATGATTGACTCACAATCTGACATGTAACATAACATATAATATACGACCAGAATCCCACCTAAGAAAGAGCTGAAATTGAACTCAATTGATCTATAACTATAACCCTAACCCCATTGACCTGTACCAGATTGATCAGATATTTAAAAATGAACTGAACATAACAACCTGAGAGCCAAATAATTCACAATCCGAATGACCCATATCAGAATAGTCAGTCATTCATAATACGTGAATAATACAATTGATATGTGAATAATACTATATATAACTTCAAAATTAATAAGAAATCAAAATGCATTAAATACAAGAATGGGATAAATGTCTTGAGAGACACGGCTGTCTTGATGTCTAAAACAAAATCATTCAATTCTACTATATTCAATTCATTTCTCTCTCAATTTCTATTCATTCTTTTTATTATAACCAACATATAACATGGCCTCCATATTTGTGGGTTCATATGAAACTCAATACGAGACAAAATGTTCATTCATGCTTTGGCCCGGTTTCATTTTTTGAAGTATTAACGTTTTGGGAAAATGGAAATCACGACGGCTCTGGTAACAACCTGTGCGCCACCTGTCGTACTGCGCGACGTGTTTCTCAGCCACCGCCACCTCCTGCCTTTCTTCCCATCGCTCCCTTCTTCTCTAACATGACAATCTAATATATATTGTTTTATCGGCTAAAAAAATTATATATATATATATATATATATATATATATATATATATATATATATTGTTTGAATTATATATTTATCATATATATACTTGTTTTGTCTAAATTATATACTTGTTATATCATATATATATATATTGTTTATATCGAAAAGTTATACTACATATATACTAATTATTTGTCTGAATTATATATATTTTTTTGTTGTTTGTTTGTTTGAATTATATACTGTTATATCATCATCTATATACTGTTTTCTTCGATGCGCCTCTATTTTCATATCTCAGTAGGCAACCTTCATCTCGTCGTGCTGCCATCGTCGCATGCTCAGGAAGAAAGTTGCTGGGTGTGGCGCCATCGTGCATGTGTCGTCCCCAAAACAATCTCGCAATATCAATACCCTAACGTTTTTTCATACTACAATCTACAATCCATTTGAAAGCATAAAGAAGGTTATTGAGTTTGCATTTCGTCGTACTAGAGTGGACTGGTTGAGATTGCAAATACTAAATCATGAGCTTGACCATATTTTATAGGGGCAAAAGAAATTTCATTTCAGCTAATTTGGAATTGCTGGATTGGTTTCTGAACTTTGTCCTCTGCAATGAGAAGTTGAGTCCTTACTAATTTCATATTGACAAGTTACACATGACATATTTTCACTAAAATGAGAAATATACTTTTTATGCATTAGCACAAATCTTAAAGAAGTTAGTAAAAGAGTCTTGTTATAATGATTAAACATCTACTAAAAGATGATTTTATTTCGAAAACCAGCATCTTATGATTTATTTTAGTATGTTTTATTCGGTTATGTTGGACAATAGGATTTAGGAATAAAATAATTGTGGAAGATGAGCAAAATTTAACCCCAAGTTGTGAGATCAGCCCAAAAAAATCTCAGATTCAATTTTGAAACTTATTTGGGCTTGTATTATATTTTGGGCTTTATCTATGTAGAACATAATTGACTTTTTTTTTTTTATACCATTATTTCCCAAAATAAATCAGTAAATACCATCACTTTCAAAATAATGTGGTATCTACCATTTCCGCCACTACAAGTGGCGGAACACATCTGTTCCGCCACTACTAGTGGCGGAACATGCGAATTTTCAGTTTTTTCAAAAATTTCTCATTTGACTGACTAAACATGATTAATTAGTGCAAATGAACAGTGTTCCGCCACTGTTAGTGGCGGAACAGAAAAAAATATATTTTTTTTTTTTGTTTTTAAGAAAAAATTAATTTTTTTTTCTGTTTCGCCAGTGAAAGTGGCGGAACAGGTAAATTTTTCCCCTGTTCCGCCAGTGGCAGTGGCGGAACACGTTTTTTTCACTAATTAATCCCGTTTTTGAAAAATTATAAAATTCACATGTTCCGCCACTATTAGTGGCGGAACAACATCTGTTCCGCCACTAGTAGTGGCGGAAATGCTAGTTACCACATTATTTTCAAAACAGTGGCAAATATTGATTTATTTTGGGAAATAATGGTATAAAAAAAAAAAGTCAACATAATTTGGATTTTTTTTTATATCATTTTCATCAAAAATAAACAAGCAAATATCACATCTTTCAAAATAATGTGATATCTATTATTTTCATCACTACCAGTGGCGGAACACATCTATTCCGCTATTACTAGTGGCGGAACACGTGAATTTTTGGTTTTTTCAAAACTTTCTTATTTGACTAAGTAAACACGATTAATTAGTATAAGTGAATAGTGTTCCGCCACTGGTAGTGGCAGAACATGAATTTTTTTTTCTGTTCCGCCAGTGGAAGTGGCGGAACACGTAAATTTTCCCCCTATTCCGCCATTGGTAGTGGCGGAACACGTTTTTTTCACTAATTAATCCCGTTTTTGAAAAATTATAAAATCCACATGTTTCGCCACTGCTAGTGGCGGAAATGGTAGATACCTCATTATTTTAAAAACAACAGTATTTGCTTATTTATTTTGAAAAAAATGATATATTAAAAAAATCCATAATTTCTTACTTAATTTTGAAATTTCATAATTTGTTCCTCACTCAACTGTATTGTATAAAAGAACATACTAGATTTAGTTCACTGAATACCAAAATTATCAAATAACTAAATCTTACACATCAAACAACTTTGACATCTTTGATTTCATCTTCTACAAGGAAAGGTAAATCTGACCTGATCCAAAAATATTGACAAGTCAACGATTCGAAACCTAATTTGACCGGAATCCTAACAACCCAAAACCCGAATTATCCGGAACTCAAATGAGAAGAAACTCGAAATGCATGAGACCCAACCGACCCGAATCCTGAAATACCCGAGACCCGAACCCCAATGACGCGTAACCCGAACCCAAATGGTCCGTTCAATTATCCAAACTTAAATGATGTGAACTTACATATAATGAATGAATAGTCATGAAACTGTTGATTTTACTATTATGCTGATATTATGTATTGTTTTATAATATCTTATTCTTTTTTTACAATATCAATATTGTTTTAGAAAGTTATATATTATTTATATTTGTGTTCTAAAACATAAATATAATTTTATAATTTTATAAATGTATGAAGTAATAACTAAAGCACCTGTGATATGATTTAGGCTAATTAATAACTAGCAGCATGCATGACATATTATCCAAATGACCCAAAAGTAAAACACAAACTCATCTAGCCAGATGCACCGACCCGTTTGGCCCGAAATACTAATCCGATTGATCTAAAACACTTCAAATAATCCATAATACATATCAGAACAATTTGAAACGTTAACCTAAAATACCCAAAACTTAGACATAAATGATCTGCACCAATTTGAACAAAGACTCGAATTACCTGAAACTTAGACTCAAATATCCCGCAACCAAATTGTAAACATACCAGAATTACCCGAAAGTTAGACCCGAATGACCCCTTAACCCGAAACCCAAACAATCCGAATGACCCAAGACCTAAATGATCCTTAACCCGAATGATCTGAACCCGAACTGACCCGACCCAAACCCAACCCAACCCACCCATTTGCCACCTTTATTTGTAATTATTGTGGTAATTTCTTGTGTACCCATCAAAATATCAAAATTTCATATATGCCCCTACATATTGAAAATTTTCAAATCTATGTTGCACGGATACGGATACGGGTATCATATCCGATACGATACGGATACGGGGATACGGCAAATCTCAAAAAATTTAGGATACGGATACGGCTATATATATCTATTTTTTAATTATATTTACATTAATTAATTAATTAATTATTAATTAAATAATAAAATAATTAATATTTTAAATTTAATACCAAAATATGTGAATAAAATTAAACACATACTCGATATTTAATATTCGTAAAATTCAAGATTTGATTTAAGGAAAATCAATTATTTCTGACTTTCTCGGGATTTGATTTTTTTTTATTTTTTAATTATGACAAAAGGAAGAATGTGACTTATAAAATGCAAATAAGTTTTTTATTAGTTTGAATGTTGGTTAAAATTTGATTTTTGGAAAAAAAATGGTTAAAAAAAGTATAATGGACCAAAATGTATAGTGAAAATATCTCAGAAGTATCCTGACAGAAGTATCCCAGCCGTATCCTGACGTATCCTGCCGTATCCTGAACGTATCCGAATTTTTTTGTTATTAAAATAATCGGATACGCCACGTGGCGTATCCGATACGTATCGGAGCCATATCGTACCCGTATCCGTATCGGATATCCGTATTCTCAGGATATTTCCCAGTATTTGAAGTATCCGCGCAATATAGATTTTCATGGATACCACTACAAAAATATAAGAGATCTCATGTATACTCCTCTCTGCATTTATTTCAAGAGATTCAAATCATTCATTACTTAACCCTCTTCTAATCATACATGATTGAGTTAGAAATGTGATCATTTAAGCATTTATTTGTAAAAAGAAAATGTAAAATCATGACGGCCTAGAGCACGCCCAAATCACGACGGGATTTGTATATATTATTTTTCTGTTTTTCAATGTACTATTTTTTTGTATATTGTTTTCACTGTTTTATACATATTTTTTTATGCATTATTTACTCTTTGAAATTTTATATGCTATTTCTTTTCTATATATTATTCTCACTATTTTACGCATATATTGTTTATAAAAAAAATGAATTATATATTTATATATATATTATTTTTTCAATGTTATACACTGTCTATTAACTATATGTACTATCGTCGTGCTGCAAAACGGAGAACTCCCGTCATGATATATTAGGCCCCTTTGTAAAATTAGAATAGGAAGGATAATATGATATTTGTTAATTTAAGTATTCATTGTATTACAAGCGATCGCTTACTCCAATGACAAAATTATTGGATGGAATCTAAAAGACCCGGGTTCGAATGCACAAACCTAAAAAAAATTCACTATATTTCATTGATAAATTTACAAATAACTCCCTAACTTTTTTGAATATTATGTAAACCCCATTTTCAGATTTTCAAAATAATCTCTATGATATACTTTTAATTTTCAAAAAAACCCTCCATTCACTTTTCGTTCTAATTCTTAGTTAAAAAAAGGTCTCGCTTAAGTGTTCTGTGGTATCTCCCGAGCAATAGATGAAGAGGGTCACTCTCAATATAAGTAGGAACATCTTTGTGCACAGCTGATTTTGTAAGAGAATAGGTTCCTTCTATTCTTCCTAGAGGCAAGCATTTTGCCACTTCCCATAATGTTGGTGCGGGATATACATTCTCAAAAGCCGAGCTCTGCTTTTCCAGCAAAGTCTTCCAAAATAGTCTTGCTCGGGAAAGAGATCCCATATTAGTAGGCTTTAATTTTTGAATTTTTGAATTTGCCCTTGTGATAAACAAAGTTTCCAAAAATATTTTTCTAAAAAATATTTTTTGAAAAAAATATGATTTTTTTTATCAATTAAAAAAAAGTCTTAATTTGTAAATTTTTTTTGCTTGAAATTAGTTTTTTTTATTAGAAACTGTTTTTAAGAGTACACATTTAATTTCTTAATTTTTTAAATTCCAATTATGATAGTTTGACATTTTTTGGGGGTACACATATAATTTCGCCTAATTTATTTTCTCACGATTATTCGGCTAAAACCTGTTTAACTTCTCATTATGATTCGCTCATTTAAACAGTGGCACCACTTTATAAAGCGGCTATTTCTCATGGGGTTTATACTTTCCCGTTCCTCTTACTATATAATTTTCTGATTAAAAATGGCGACTGGCTTACCTATAAGAAAGCTCGGCGATCTTTTCAAGCTCACTGAAGTCCAATTATGGTTAGTTTCCTTCATCTCTCAGCTCTGAATTCCTTTCATTTCCTCCTTTTTATTGTTTGGAGCTTCAATAAAATACTAAATACTAAGCTTGGACTTAAATTTGAATTAGGGTATACTCAAATTCTCTTTCTCTTTCTCTGAAATTGCAAATTCATAGCCTTATTTTTCATCTTTCCAGTAATTTCTGAAATTTTAGGCGTTAATTAATATATTTTATTTTACTGAACCAAAATCAGAGATTAATTAAACCTTTTTTTATTAAACAGGGATAATGATAATTTGTACGGAAGCTCTCTGTCATGTGGGACCCATATCTACTTTGATGATGAAGCTGATGTAAGATTTTTCTTTTTCCAATTTGCTGAAATTTGACTAAATTATCTTGTGATATTATTTGTTTTAAGGTGTATTTTGTAAATTTATGTGAATTGTTTTTTGAAAACTGTAGAGCTCCAGTACTAATACTGAAACCCAACAAATTATCACGGAAGCAGAAGAAGGTAATTAATAATTTATCGACATACAATAAATCATGAAATTCTCTAATAATCACTAATTAAGAATCTTATTCAAATTTTCAGTTTGTTATAATAATGAAGAAGATTTAGAATTAGCTCGCCACATGGATGCTTTGGGTCTTCCTCTCTCCTTCTCTTCCAAAGTAAAAATTAACAAATAAATAAATAAATAATTCATTTTTTTTAAACTATTGCACTATTATACTTATATTTATTATTTAACAGAAAGATAATACAGTTAATGGAGAAAAGAAAAAGGGAGCAAAGTCAAAATCAAAATCTGAACCTTGTACGATTTTAGAAACCAAAAATGAAGAAACAAGCGAAATTGCATGTGATGGAATTTCTAAGCAAGTGGAGTGTGGGGACTGGAGGGTCCAGTGGGATGATTTTTACAATAGATATTATTTCTACAACGTCCAATCAGAGGAGTCCACCTGGCAACCTCCCATTGGCTTGGAAAATTTTGATTTTTCACAACCTGATTGTTTTGATCAACAGACAGGAGAGCAAGATCAGAGTATTGTGGAAAATTATGAAGTTCAGCTAATTGGTGTGTTTATGTATTTTTTTTTTTAAATGAGGAGATATTATGTGTTTGGGTCCCTGATTTTTTATTATTTTTTTAAGGGACAGAAGATGATGCTGGCATGGTGACATTATTATATAAGGAATCTGCGATTGAAAATTCGAAAGAAAGGTATTTTATTATGTTCTTTCCGCTTTTCTGTAAAAAATTTGAAAATGAAGTTTAATATTGAGATTATTTTGTGATATTTTTTGCAGTTTGGGACCAGAAATTGATGAAGTATATGATGAAATTATGCAAAAGGAACAAGAGAATGGTAATAATAATTGGACTAAGAGAAAAAAGAAAAAGCGAGTAAGAAGAAATAAATCACGTAAGGACTTATTAATGCGATAAAAAATTAAATTAATCAAAATAGAATGATACCATAAAAACAAAAATAAAGAAAAAAATTGACTGTACCAACTAGCACATTTTCTTCTGTTTCATATTCATTCTTGTACTGTGATAGTACTTACACAAACTATATCTTTAACTTTAAGAAATTTGCAAAATACCCCCACATTATGTCTGAATTGCAAAAAAACCTGCATTTTTGGGAGGACCCATTTGGGAACATCTGAAAAATAGTTTTTTTTTTGCAATAAACCCGACCCTAAATCCTATGTTAGTGCTTAGTGTTTAGGGTATGCCAAAATTGCAATAAAATCCCTGCATTATAGGTGATCCGAAACAGAAGGCAAAGGTAACGTGAGTCACAAACAACAACACGTGGTCTTTTTGCAATTTAGTCACAACACAACACAACACAACACAATGGCTCTTTTGCGAATTTACCCTTCTTTCCACACTTCCCATAAAACCCCCTTTAAGTTTAAACCAACCGAACTAAACAACCCGCATCATTTTTAGGTCAAAAACTGGAGAGAGAGGCATCAAACAACGAAGCGTGGTCAGGCGACATCAGCAAGTACTGGAGCCAGCGATACAAATTATTCTCTAAATTCGACAGCGGGATCGAGATGGACGAGGAGGGCTGGTTCTCCGTCACCCCGGAAGCTATTGCGAGACATCACGGATCTCGATGCGGATCTGGGGTTGTGGTCGATTGCTTTACTGGGGTCGCCGGAAACGCCATCCAGTTCGCCCTCACGTAAGAAAATAATTATGTTTTTTTGGCCAAAGTTCACGTGTATCCTTAAGAACATCATAATTTCACGTTTACCCCTACAAAACATCATAATTTCACGTATGCCCCTGCAAAACTTGAAATATCACTAGTAGCTAGAAATTGTGATGTTTCATGTCTTGATATTTCATGTTTTGCAAGGGTATATGTGAAATTATGATGTTTTGTAGGGGTACACATGAATTATGATGTTTCATGTTTTGCAAGGGTATACGTGAAATTGTGATGTTTTGTAGGGTTACACATGAAATTTTGCCTTCTTTTGGTTGGGGGGTTAATTTTTCAAAACAAAATTTGAGGAAGACATGAGCGGGGTGAGGTCAAGCGACATCAGGAAGTAGTGGAGTCAGAGATATAAATTATTCTCTAGACTCGACAGCGGGATCGAGATGGACGAGGAGGGCTGGTTCTCCGTCACCCCCGAAGCTATTGTGAGACATCATGGATCTCGATGCGAATCCAGGGTTGTGGTCGATTGCTTTACTGGGGTCACCGGAAACGCATCCAGTTTGCCCTCACGTGAGTTAGAAATTAAGTTTTTTTGGGGGACCAAATTTCATGTGTACCCATGCGAAACCTCATAATTTCACGTGTACCCTAGTTAGAATTAAAAGAATTTATGTTTTTTTGGTCCAAATTTCATGTGTACCCCTGCGAAACCTCATAATTTCCCGTGTATCCCTGCAAAACTTAAAATATTGCCGTAGTCGGTAACCATGAGTGATTTTGTAGGGTAGGGGAATTGGTGATATTTCTTTTTTTTGCAAGGGTATACGTGAAATTATGATGTTTTGTAGGGGTACACATGAAATTTGGTCTTCTTTTTTTGGGGGCGAGGGTAATTTTGTTAAATAAAAATTAAGGAAGAGATGAATTGATCTGGTTGGGTGACATCAGCAAGTACTGGAGCTAGGGATACGTGTTGTTCTTCTGTTTTGATGATGGGATTAGGGGTGTTCTTTCGGTCGGTTCGGTTCAAACCGAACTAAACCGAACCGAATTTTGAACCGAACCGAATAAACCGAAATTTAATTCGGTTTATTCGGTTGAACCGAATTAGAAAGGATTCAAAACAATATTAAGTCAAAATTAATATTTGTTAGACTAACTAATGATTATATTAATTACTATTAATATGCATAATCTTAAAATTATGATTAAATTATTATAAAATAGCAACTTGATATATAATTCGGTCGGTTCGGTTTATTCGGTTTTTCCCAACGAAAACCGAACCGAACCGAACTAACCGAATAACTCAAACTTTTAAACCGAACCGAACCGAATCACCCGAACAACTGAACCAAATGGACCGAAATTAACTTGGGGGTGAGGAGGGGTAATTTGCTAAAGGGTCATAATTAGTATGTTATGGGTTAAGTTTCATATTTTGTTTCAAATTTTATTTGTTACCATCATACAACGTATTTTTGAGTAATTACTTTTTTTTTCCCATTTTGATGACATATAACAGTAAAGCTCTAGAGTTCTAAATATTATGAAAAATTTAATCTACAACATAATATATGGACATATTTTCCGTCGACATTAGAGTCTGTGATAAGATAAATTTTACTATGTTAATCTAAAATTATAATTTTTGGTGTCAGTGATAAGCTAAATATTTTCTACAAATACAATAAACCATGTATATTTTTTTGTTATTACAAATTTACAACCATTATTATTTATTTAGGAACAAGCATGTGATAGCTATAGACATAGATCCGCAGAAGATCGAGTATGCACGCAACAATGCGGCCATTTATGCAGTCGATGGAAAGATCGATTTTATCGTTGGTGATTCTATTCAGATTGCACAACACTTTAAGGTAATAAATTTTCAGTGTTGTTCTTGTAAATTTGCCTACATTTTGTTGTTGGTGAAATTTTTTATAGGCCATTCTAAAAATTGAAAATATCAAATTTACTCTTCAGCAAATTTGCCCTCTTTGCATCTGACACTTTTAATTTTAGATGGGTAAAGTTGGTATATTGGTATTATTACATATTAAGTAGACTAATTTGTGAAGATATTATTTCAGGGTTCTTTTTGCAAATTACACCTGCATTTTGTCGGAAGTGAAATTTCGTATAGGCCATTCTGTAACCTCGAAATATCAAATTTAATGTGCTGGCACACTGCACATATCAACCTTATCCTCTTTAAAACCTCAAAATATATCAAATTTACTTATCTAGAATTAATAATGATTGTGAAATTTGAAGAGTAAAATATTGGGGTATTTTTAAACCCTAAACCTAAATAATGGTGATATTTTTCAGGGAGACACTGCATTTATGTCGCCGCCTTGGGGAGGACCTGACTATGTAAAATCTGAAATTTATGATATCCAATCCATGCTCAAGCCTCGAGATGGGTATTTATTTATTTATTTATTTATTTTAATATTTTTCTTTGTTTTTTTAATCTCTTTTTTCTTCAGATATTTTCTTTTCAAACTTGGAACTAAGATTGCCTCGAGAGTTGTGATGTTTCTTCCACGTAATGTGGATTTAAACCAATTAGCTGAGCTGGCATTATCTGTTGATCCTCCTTGGAAACTTGAAGTATATACTTTGTATTAAATATATTTCTCATTTTTAAATTATTATCTGTTAATATTATACATAGGGTTTTATAAATTTTGCATGCTAATATTTTATTTATTTCAGGTAGAGAAAAATGTCCTAAATGGGAAGTTTAAAGCAATAACTGCATACTTTGAAAAACAATGACTGTATGAGTGATTTGTATTTATAAACATTTTGAAATGAAGTGGTGTAAGTTTTGTTGTTTATTAACTATTATAGAGCTAATTTTAGAGTAAGCATGTGGTATTGACTTGTTAAGTAAATGTGGAAAGGGATACATTTCTTAAAAGAAATTTTGCAAAAATGTCCTTGTATGTTGTCGTTATTGCAAAAAGTTCTTTGATCATCGAAAAAGTGCAAAAAGCCTATATATACTTTTTAGAAGAATCAATATTTACTTTCTTATTTTTATTTATTTGCTTATTTTGAATATAATATTCCAACTAAAGCACAAATCTCATGTCTAATTTGTTTTTCTGAGCAAGCTGCCACGTTGATAAAATATATTGAAAATACAAATACTGTGGTCTTCATGGATTAGAGTAGCTTAAACCGGTCCAAGTTTCCATTTGTAGTATACTTTTTTTTTAAAAACAGTTCAGCCACAAATTGTATTCAATGTATAATTTGTAAGTATCTTATATTAACTTTTGTATGGAATATATGAATACATTACTTCATGTGTATTGCATATTATTAAAGAATATCAAACTGATACAAAATTATGCATAATTCCTAAATTGAAAAAGTGCCAGTGTATTATAAATGCAAAAATCTCTCAATTATTAAGAAATTAAGAAACTCCTTGCAGGTTCTTAAATCAAATTATTAATTTTTCCAAGTCACAAGAAGGCATCACAAGTCATTTTGAATTCCTTGAAAATTGAAGGGGACTTTGAAATTTTCATTAATACAAGGGTATTTTTGCAATTTATACCTACTGGAGCTCTCCTTTTCTAATTGGAGAATGATAGTTTGAGAGCAGATTTCTTATTCTGAGAGCTAAGAAAATAAGAAATAAACATTCTCCAATTGAGAATACGCTCTGAGAATAAGAAATATACTCTCAGAATATCACCTCCCTTTCTAGTTATTCATTTCTCTTCCAGACTTTACCATGTTTCAAGTACAAATCTTTCGTTCGTAAATCGCAAGTTGAACTGAAGCCTCGTTTGACTAAAACCGCTTGTAATACAAGACAGAAACCAGCCAAAGTTCTCTACACTCTTTCCTTCTTCCCGCTGTCCAAATCCATTTGCTCAACCCTCAGATCGTGCTCGATTTTTCTCCTTGACTGAGAATCACCCCATTCCATTCCATTGAATTGAATTGAGGAATCATGGATATATATACTTCTTCCTCTCCTCCGCCTTCTCAAACGGCAGAGAAGAAAGGGAGGAATAGTAAGAATTCTAAAATCTCGAGCCTCATGCGCCTGACGATTTTCCTGTGCTGTTTGTGGTCTGTTACGATTCTCTATGGCGAGATGGTTTCTTACTGGGTTCCGCTCTGGACCTGCTCTTGGCCTTCTTCGGTAAGTTGAACACAAAATTCTTCACTGGATCTTGTCTTGGGGTTTTGGTTTAATTTATCAGCTAGTGTGAATTTTGTGAACTGGGTCTAGTTAAGTTGGAATCTTTTGAATTCTCGAACAATTAGACTAGAAAATTATCATAAAAATAGACTCGAATAGAAATAAATGTTTATAAATAGTTCTAGTTAATAATTAACTAGATTTATAGATTTCGGTTTTTTGCTAGATCTGGCTAGCTTTGTTTCAGCTGGATTTGAACTTATTTTTCACAATGTGTTCGATTGGTGCGAGCTATGGTCATTTTGCATTATGCTTTTTTAACTGAATTTTAGTTCAACTTTTCTTATGGGGATTTTAGTGGGGATTTTATTTTAGGGGGTGATTTTCAGTCTTCACATCAATTAGAATTGAACTAAAATTTTCTCAGATTTTACTTTTTGGTAATTATATGGTAATTTAATGGACCATTTCTAATTGGAATGAAGCATATCACAAAAAGAAATTACTCGGAATCTTTCAATTACATTACGTACTCCTAAATTCATGCATTTATGAGCATATTTAAACTGCCAATTATCAACATTAACTAATCTCAAATTCATTTTTCTTGAACAGAATGACAATCAAGCCAAAATTGTAGTAATCGCTGATCCACAGGTTAATTACTCCTTCAATTCTCTAATAATTTCACCCAATTTTCTTTTTTTCTTTTAATTTCTAACTTTAGTCAATTATTACAGCTTATGGACAGTACTACACACGGACTTGCTCCAAAATCTTTTCTTCTAGAATCCGTGCAATTCATCACGGATATATACATGAGAAGAGCTTTTTATTCATCGATTCTTCCTTTTAAACCTGATATGATATTATTCTTGGGCGATCATTTCGATGGAGGGCCCTACTTGTCAGATGAAGAGTAAGGCATGGATAATTTAAATAAATTTATTAATTTCATTTTTTTTATTTATATGAAATGAAAATGAAAAGGTTTCTACACAGAAAATAAAAAGATTTACAAATTTATGCATTTAAATAAATTAATTTCAAATTTCATTTTTCTATTTGTATGAAAATAAAAGGAGGTTTCTGCACAATAAATAAATAGTCAACAAAATTTACGCATTTAAATAAATTAATTTCAAATTTTATGTTTCTAATTATATGAAAATAAAAGGACGTTTTTGCATAAAAAATAAATAGTTTAAAAATATTTGCATTTAGATAAATTAATTTAATTTTTTTTCCCCAATTTATATGAATCTAAAAAGGAGTCTTCTGCACGATAAGTAAATAGTCTACAAATTTATGCATTTAAATAAATTAATTTCAAAAATCATTTTTCTAATTATATGAAAATAAAAGGATGTTTTTGCACGATAAATAAATATTTTAAAAATTCATACATTTAAAATAAATTAATTTCAAATTTAAATTTTCCAATTTTTATGAAAATAAAAAGGAGATTTCTACTAAATAAATAAATAATCTACAAATTTATGCATTTAAATAAATTAATTTCTATTTTCATCTTTCCAATTTATGTGAAAACAAAAACGGAGATCTTTACACGATAAATAAATAAATAATCCTATGTTATTTCTTTCAAATTTATGTATTTTGGTCCTTGATATCTGGGTTATTAACAGGTGGCAGGGCTCTTTGAGTCGATTTAAGCATATATTTGGATTAAATGAACAAAGAAAAAATTCTTACATTCCAATCCACTATCTTTCGGGAAATCATGATATTGGCTATTCGGCTTTTTACACTCAGCACCCTGAGGTTTTTAATTTTCCTGAAATCATTTATTTTCATTTTATTCTTTATCCTACTTTCTAAATTTGACCTTTATAGAGTGAAATTTAAAAAATTCGAGTTTTGAAATTGTAAATCACTTATTTTCCTTTTATTTTTTATCCTACTTGTACCTTTGTAAAGTCAAAATGCTTTAGTTAGAAAGATTGAGTTTTGAAATTGCGAATTAATTAATTTTTTTTTATTTCCTAAATAGGTGATTAGTAGGTATGAGAAAGAATTTGGGAAAAGAAATTATAATTTCTCAGTTGGAAAAGTCGATTTTATTGTGGTAGATGCTCAAGCTCTTGATGGTAAGCATAAAAAATTTCAATTATTATTATTTTTATTTTAAATATGAAATTTTAATAAATCTTTTGTTATTAATCAGGTCCAAAAAAGGAGACAGAAACCACCTCATCGTGGGACTTCATAAATAACATATCAAAATGTATAAAAATATCTCTTATTATAGTAATTAATTTTATTTTTTGGTAAATAACATGATAGAAATATACTAAATATTTATATTTTTAGCAAATTCACAAAATCCGAGGGTTTTATTAACACATATTCCCATGTACCGGCCGGATGGAACTCCTTGTGGTAAATACAGATCTTCTCCTATTATAAACCAGGTAAATAAAATTATTTAATTATAAAATGTATTTAATTTGTTTAATTTTTTACTTTGGATATGGTAGTTGATTCGTTCTTTTTCGTAATTTCAGAGAGTTCATTACTCTGCTTTTGACCATGGAGTTAGGTTAGAATTCTCTCTCTCTCTCTCAATAAACTTCTTTTTTTGGATAATTAATTTTCAATTTTTAATATAAACATTTTGTTTCATATAGGTATCAAAATTACCTAACCAAGGAAACGTCCAATCTTTTACTAAGCTTACTTAATCCTGTAAGAAATGAAAAATTCCCTCTTATTTTCCAAATATTGAAAAATGCTTTATTATTGGAAATTTGAATTTTTTTAACTATTTATAATGGGAAAAATATCCAATGTTTGAAACCTCCATTAATGAGTAGCCTATAAAATATGTGAAAAAATGCAAATTCATTTGGAGGAAAAAAATTGGAAATTTTATTATTTTATAAAAAAATGCATATTACAGGGGCTTTTTTGCAGAATTTCCTGATTTTTTAATTATTGCTTGTACAGATATTGGTTCTATCAGGTCATGATCATGATCAATGCACAGTTTCTCACTCCACACCATCTGGATCCGCAACAGAGGCAAGATATTTATATATATCAAAACATATTTTAATTTTAAACTTAGTAAAATGCTAGAGATTTATATTATAATTATATTAAATTATTAATAATTTAAAAGAAATATTATTATTGTTTTTTTCAGCATAGCTTAGGGACGCTGAGCTGGCAGCAAGGGAACTTATATCCGTCCTTCATGCTTCTCTCTGTTGCTTCCGGAAATTCATTTAATGATTCAAGCTCAAATTCACATTCAAAACCAAATCAACCTGTTTCTACTCAATTGTGCTTTCTTCCCATGCAAACTCACATCTATATCTGGTTAATTCACACCCACTCGCTCTCTAAACCCTAAATTATCTTTCTAAATCCTAAAAACTGTTAAACCCTAACTATTTCTCTCTCTCCAAAGTCCAAACTCTCAAACTTTTACATCTTTCCCTAGCTTTCTCTCTGAACTCTCAAACCCTAAATTCTTTCACCTCTCTCTCTCTCTCTTCTCTCTCTCTCTCTCTCTCTCTCTCTCTCTCCCCTTAAACCTAAACTCCCTCTAATGTAATGACAAATATTTTCAATTTGGTTCGGATGGGGGACATCCAAGCCCTCTCCAAATTTCCTAAAAAAAAAATGACAAACATTTCCTAATTCCCATCCATTTCAGGTACTTATGTCAGGCAATATTAACAATAATTCTTCTGACATTCTGGCCGACAAACGGATTCAACAGTTCAAGCCAAATCGGTAAATACCTCCACCTCCTAAAAACGTCTTGGACTAATTTCAGTGCAAAAGTGAAGGAGAAGGATGATGAAGATTGCGAGTACGAGATGGTCTGGGATGCCGAAGGTGCCATGCATCTCGTTAGGAAGGTTGTGGAGAGAAGAGTTGGCGAATCAAATTCAGATGCCAAAATTGCCTCAAGGTAATAAGAAGAATAGAATAGAATAATTATAATGTTAATAGTAATAATAATAGGGAAATTGAAAAGTAAAGATTTTTGTAGCCCCTTATGTTTCGAAAGTCAATTGAAACTATTAATAATAATAATTTTTAAAGACTCCCTAACTTTTCTGAATATTTTAAAAAAACTCTCGCTTATTAGATTTCTCAAAAAAAAAAAAAAAAAAATTCCTAGAAGTGAATTGAATTTCATCTACCGCCCTATGGATAGAAAGTGAATTGGAGGAATCTAAGTGAGTTTTTTTCTTAAATATTCATAAAAGTTAGGGTTATATTTTTTTTTGAAAATTTCCTGTGATAATTTGTGCCCCTACAAAGCAACATCGAATAATTTCATTGTTTCTGTTTTTGTAAGGGTTTAAATGATATTTCTCATTTTGAAGGGGCATACATGAATTTTTTCCAAAGATATTACTAATTGAATCTTTTATAATAGGGGAAATGTGGTGTCAAGAGGAAGCACAAGAAAGCAGCACCAGTTAGAGCCTGCCAACTCAGTTTCAGTAGATATAAACACTGAATTAATTCCAGACGACTCGAGCAAATTGCATCAAGTGAGTAAATCAAGAGCGTTCAAAGCGATCCAACGGCTGATACGAGTCGTCAGATTGGTGGTCGTTATATTGGCGGTAAATGTGCCTATTTACATGATGCTTCTTTTCAAGGACTGGGTCGAGAGGTGATTAAGAGAAAAGTGGTGTTCGGAATGAGAATGTGTGGATTTGTTCGGAGAGGTCATGAGAGAATTTTGTGGGGTTATAATTATAATTTTTTTAGTTTATTTTTTTTTAGTTGGATTTTATGAGATAATAATTATCAGATAGAAAGTAAATTTATTTCTCTTGTTATTTATGGAATTATGATGGCAATTTCTATTTCAAATGAGTTTGGTAACAAAAATTGAATGTCTTACGTAATCTCCTAATATTGCTCAATATTGTTTGTTTTATGCAAAATAAATAAATTAGTAAATAATTAAATAAATAAATATAGAGTAAGAAGGAAACATCTCAAGACCCAAATTAAATTGAAATTATCTTACTTTTGAGGAAATACAAATATGAACCATCCCAATGTTATACCATCTAATTATATTTTCCACGACGATTACAATATTCAATTTGAAAATAAGTCTTGAAGAAAATCAATAGAAAACTCAAATTGGTCAAAATCATGTGATTTTTTCCAATTTATTATCTTAATTTTCAGCAGAAAGTTCTTTGATTTTTTCACGCATCTTGAACTGAAGCATTGTTGGCGCACAATCAAGGGGTGTTTCTCCTTCAAAAAAGAAAAAAAATTATATATTTTATTTATGAGAAATTTGCAAAACAAACGCCCCTACATTATTTGAATTTGAAACAAACCGTCTATTCTTCGAAAATAAAAAAAATAGCCCCTACCATTAAGTTTTGTCTAACGGTGTTAGATTAAAGCAACTAAATACATAGATTAACATTTTAAAATATATATTAATTATGTTATTATCATTTTTTCCAATTAGTATTATGAGCATATTTTAGTAATAATCTATTAATCATATATATTCTTTCAATCAACTCATATGTTAGTTATGACATTGATGAGTTAACGATTTATTTTTGGTAACAAAAAAGTAATTTTTTTATAGTATTAATATAATAAATTAGATTTATTAATGCATATATCAATATATGAGATTAAATGAAGTAATTTATGATAGTAGGCATGATTTAATCTAACACCGTTCGTGGAGATTTAACGATAGGGGCATTTTTTTTTGAATTTTCGAATAATAGTGGGGCTTTATTGCAAATTTTCCTTTATTTATTTAAAAACAAAGTAATTAATTACCTTGATGATTTTTGCTTTCCACACTCGCTCCACAATCCATAAGAATAAGTGCTATTTCTGTCTGGTTAAATAGCGCTGCCTGTAACAATTAATAAAACATTTTTATACATATAACTTTTAATTTTTATTATTTCATTTTTAGTAATATTATACTAGTAATTATGAGATAAAAAGTACCAGATGTAGTAGTGTAAATCCTTTACTGTCACAGTATTTTGGATCTACTCCCTATTTATTAATGTACAAAAACTCATTAAAAAATAAATAAAATAAAAAGAATATTTGAATTATAAAAAGTGAAAAGATTAACCTGACTAAGAAGACTTTTAACAGCACCAACGTCACCATTCTTAATTGCCTCCCTTAAACCCTGATTAAAAATCACAAATATAATAAATTTATTTCATATTTACCCGATTAATTGTCTCCCTTAATGTATTTATCTAATTAATTTTATTTCATATTTACCTCTCCGGAATTATCATAACCAGGAGTATTCTTATCTGAACTGCTACTATTTCCTTGTCCGAGACTTAAAAGTGAGCTGACAAATATGAACCAAACTTAGAATTTATAAAGCATAAATGCATATAATATATTCTAATTATTATTTTTTTTTTAACCTTGAGCCGCCACTTGATGAAGGTTGAGATTTCCTTTCAGGAGTTGATTTCTTTGGTATTGGATTATTTTGCACACTTGAGGTCGTGATATAATTCTGTACCTAAAAATTTGCAAAAAAAAAAAAAACCCTACATTATGCTTGAATTGCAAAAAGAAACTCTCATTACTGAAATTTGCAAAGGAACATCTGCATTGTGCTTAAATTGCAAAAAACAAATCTCTCATTTTTTAAAATCGCAACAATAAAAGCCACTTAAGTATTGAACATTGCAAAAAAAGGGCATTAAATTAGTGAAAAATGTAATTTAGGCATAATGTAGGGGCTTTTTTGCAAATTAAGACATCATGTAAGAACATAATGGGGGGTTCTGATTTAAGAGGTTATACTGCCAAAAAGCTGTATAAAATAAAAATTTGAAAAAAGCTCCTAGATTATCCTTTTACGCAATTTGGATAAAATATAAGGGTATTATTATAAATTTAAAAACAAATAGCTATACCTGAACAGGAGGGTCCGGTTTAGGAGCTTCACAAATGCATAAAGGCATGCCACATTTACACTCCACACCCATAACTTTTGCATTATTTTCTGCTGAAATTTGTTCACTAGATGCATCAACATCCGTGCCGAATTTCAGCTTTGAGATGCCTTCTGTTGCAGAAGAAATTTTGTCTGAAGAAACATTTCCAACACTGAGAAATAAAAAAGAAAAAGAAAAAGAAAAGGGGGCAATTAAGGAGATTGATTTATAGATCTTTTTTTTCGTTATACAGAAAAAAAGAAAATAATTTAATGAAAATATTTAATTAAAAAACCTTGAAGATTTGTTGAAGCATTCGTAGCAAACTCTGACATTTGTGTGAATTCCAAACTGAGGCAAAGTCTGAAAGATTCATCAATCATTAGTAAAAGAAAGAAATTGTAATTTCGAAACCTAAATTTTGTTCTTTATTATGTGAAAGTTTATAAAACTTACCATCTGATACGATGAATGCTCGCTGCATAATGTCTTCCCACAGCAGCGACAGTGATGCTGTGTTCATAAATCAATATTTAAAACCACAGATTAGTGACTAAAATACCTTCAAAATTCACCTAAATAACCCAATTTTTTATAACCCACAAACTCAAATCGAATCAAATCAACTGAACTCAACTAATCACTATTCATAAATCAATTGTGTTCAGATCACAAAACAAAGGCTTCTAAAAAAAAAAGCTAAACTCTTCAAAACTATTTCTCAACAACCATCTCAGATCGACAGATCAAAACAATAACACTAAAATTGACGGGTGAAACGGAGGATTTAAATTGGGAAGATTAAATTACGCGCCGACGGAAAGTGGTGAAGCTGCAGCTGCAGACGACGCAGCGCGGCGCCTCCTGAAACGGCGGCGGATTCTCCGACATGGCTCTGTTGAGCGATTGATTGGATCGGAGGGAAAGGTCAAGAAAGAAAGAAGAAGAAGGAGAAGAGGGATTTCACATGGAGATGGGCAACATGGTCATCGACTCATGGTCATAATGGTAGTTAATATATATTTAGTAGTTAAGATTAAGAAGAACCAGCGGTACCCTCGGTACCCTTGCATAATTTAATTTGCTAGAAAGTAAATTAAATTTTTTTGAATTTGTAATGATTTGATGATAATTATGCAAAGAGATTTTTGACAAGAGCATTATTCAACCATTTAATCTTAATGTTAATATTAAAAATAGATGCATTAAAATTGATATGTTAATATATATTTTAAGAAGAAAAAATTATTCCAGCTTAAATAAACATTGGCATGAGTGGAATTATATATATTAGTTTGTAGACAAAATAATCTTTATGATACTAAAATTGAAAATTTTATGAATATTTTTGTCAATAATGATATAAAATTAAAATTTTGTAATTTTGTTAATGTGTGTTTACATGTGGCTTATCAAAAAATCAATTGACAACCGTCTTAAATATTAGGGAAATGTGATATCACGACAAACTGTAGCACTAAAAATCACGAAGAAATGTATATTTAATATTTTTTCGCTTTTTAATATATTTTTTTCTAATATACTGTTTTTACTATTTTAAACATATTTTTATTTTTTATGTTTTATTTATTTTTGGAATTTGTATATCTGTTTTACCGCTTTTTTAATATACATTTTTGTTTCTATATATTGTTTTCACTTTTTATGTATATATTGTCATAAAAAATAAATTATATATGATGTTTTTTCAATTTTATATAATTTTTATTAGCTATAGTGGCGGAGCTTGACTGTTTATTGGGGGGCTAAAAATATTTCTCTCTATTAATTAACAATATACAAAAATTGGGGTGGACCAAATACATGCAGTTCAAAATTTCTTCACCGAATTGCTACTAAAATGAATACATTGTCAAAATGTTGAGGGGAATGGCCACTTCTACAAGCATCAGGTAGAGGAAATGGACGGGAACTACCTTATTTGGAGAAACCAAAAGCTGTCAGAAAAGAATACCTTTGGCTAGGGGCACCTGAAACCAAGACCTATAAGCTCAAAGATCAAGAGGTCAAAAGAAAGAGGAACTTCCAGTATGTACTTGACCGAGACTGAGAGGCTGTGGTGGCGCGGGGCTAACACACGAAGAAAACAGAAGTCAGATAAGATTTCGACTTCTTTGATTTCATTCAGAAGTATATAATATGGGCGTGGGGTATGACCTTTGATCCGAGAAGTATGGAAAGTGAACAAATACGATATCAATTGACAGCCTAGTCTACTGATGTAAAAATCCCGGGTTGCCTCACTGCTTGCCTCGACTGATGGGTACCCCATCTTGCCACAGATTGAGTAAGCTCTTCCTGATCTAACATTGCCGAAAGCCAACTCTGTAGTGAATCCATACAGGGGTTCCTTCCCACATTCCCGATAAAGCTTTGTTTCCGAATATTCATATGCTCATATACTTCAAAGAAAACAAAAGGAAGCATAAACTACTTGGTGAAATGTGATTACATGAGTTAATTAGTAGTGTTGGGCAAGAAAAACAAATTACACTTTTCGTACAGGGCAGCCACCAAAATAATAGAAGTATATTAGATAGTGTATAAAATTATAGAGTTGCAATTGTAGGTACACTCCAAAATCAAGAGTTTGAAGAGTAAACACGGGCTCATTATTTGGAAAATATACCAATTTTTTAATAAAAAACATTTTCTTATTACAAATTTCCCCTTTCGTGACAAAGTAATATCTTGACTCTTGAGCCATCTACATTCTATTATATATACACAAAGAATCATCGTATACCTAATGTATTAGAGACCTCTTTCTCTTCTCCACAGAAACATAACAAAACCTACCATAATTAAACTTCTACAAATTAGATTACAGCTAGAGAGACTACTTCCTTCACTCACATTAACAGATAAATCATGCTTTCCCAGATCAATCATGATCTCGAACCGGCACGTCCCTTCCGACGGATCCGTCTTCGTAACAGTAGACAGATTAGAAAACTCACACGTTCCTTTCTGTTGATTGAATGTCTGGTAATACTGGTTAAACGCGTACGATATGTTGCTTCTCGCATCCAATGCATTACACGACGAGCCATACCCTAAACTTGTACAATCTGCATTTTGGCATGCATAATTCACGCTGTTGACTATGTTTGGATCGGCGATATTGGCTGTTGGGCTCAGAACACACCATTGTTTTTCTAGGTACTTGACCCCCTTGGCTGGCACCAGGTTTCGCCCGTTCGGCATCTGTAGGTTATATTTGACTGTTCCATCGTAATAAAAAATTCCCCAGTGCCGCTCAAAATTGCCCGGTTGGACGCTTTTCATATCCTCGTCGATGAGGCCAAAGATGTAAATGTCTGGCGGAGTCGATCTTTTCGGCGTACCCTTGCCCTGAGCAACTCGGTCAAGCAATCCCTATTTCAGAGGATTTATAATTCAGTTCTTATTTTTTTTATCGAAGAAACAATAGACGAATTCCGTACTTAATATATCAAACATATGAAAATATTACGACGACAATCAAATTGTATGCAAAAACTATAAAAATATATATGGTAACAAAATGATATCTTGCGATCTAGAGAATATTATAATATTTGTACCTGGTTGAATCGACGCGAATAATCAACAGTAGCTTGCTTATCGCCATCTGTCGGCCAGCCTATCTCGCCGACAATCACCTGCATCGAGCCGAAACCATTTTTCTCAAGAGCCCAAATAAGGGTGTCATAATTCGCGTCAAACACGTTCGTATATGTCCGAGGTCCATCAACAAGAGCGGTTGCCGAACCGTTGAAAAATGCGAACTCGATTGGGAAGTTAGGGTCAGCATTTAGACTGAGAAACGGGTATATGTTGATGGTAAGTGGATAGTTTGATTCCTGTTTATACAAGTAGATTTAATTTTTTTTCTAGGCTGAAGTAGAATTAAAAGATTAAAATTGTGCATTTATATGTGAAAAAAGAAAAGATAAACATGGAGTTTTGGTTTTGAATTTTAGGGTCCAACTACAAAATGTACCATTTTGTGGTATGATTTTTGAAGATTAATTGGAGGGTCACTCTAGAAAATCGTTATCATGTAATTAACATGTATTGTGTTGTAAAATTGCTCTCTTTCATTAACGTAAACATTGATGATGGTTTTTTTTTTATTGTTTAACATACATTTCATGCATCATCGTAAATTAGACCCCAAGGGCCTTCTCTTAAAAACGAAAAAGAGGACATGCACCACTAGTTTTATCTTGACAATTTGTCAAGTGTTTGTAATTAAAAAGATTTATCAATATTTTCATACCAAAAGCTGTTAGCATTACAATATCAGTTTTATTCCAAAAAAAAAAAAAAAGTTACGGTTAACCAGACCTGAAGGAAACTAATAATTGAGACCATCAGGTTCTGGATGTCAGGTCGAAAGTTTCCGCCAGATGGAAGCCCGCTCTGTGATTCATACACATCAGCATTTAATGGTACAGTAACTTTGACTTGCCGGCCAAGACCAGCCTTGATTAGAGCCGCCTGAATATTTTGCATGGCCGGATATGTCGCATTTTCAAAC
Source organism: Juncus inflexus (assembly GCA_024447665.1). Taxonomy (NCBI): domain Eukaryota; kingdom Viridiplantae; phylum Streptophyta; class Magnoliopsida; order Poales; family Juncaceae; genus Juncus; species Juncus inflexus. Next base: position 2,113,537 of record JAJHPC010000016.1, on the reverse strand, counting down.
ATACCCTTGTACGATTTTAAGAAAGGCTCATTGCCCACGGCCACACACCTTGAAATATTTAGTATATGTTAATAAATCAAAAGGAGGAAAGAAATGTATTTGTAGTTAATAAGAAACCCTTGTCCCTTCTTTCTTTTTCATTCATTTATAACTTGAAGGTGGTAACGGAAAAACTAGTTCGAGAAAAACCAAATTTGTAAGCCATTAAAATTTTCGAATGAACTATTTTTGGCACGTACGTTATGTTGACTCCATCCTTTGATATATAAGCTGACACATTCTGCATGACCCACGACTCAGCAGCTTGAACGCTAGCAGCGAGTGGCGCCAGGAACTCGTTCGGTATACCGAGCATCACCTCAACACCCGATCGACCCAATGCCTGCAATGCCAGAGGATCAGCCTCAAATAATTTCACCTTTCCAAACCCGTTATCATGAAGCAGCCTGACAGTAATATCTCCAGGAAGGGGATGTGAGGCTCGTGTGCCCCAGTTGCACCCGATCGACTCGACGAATAAACCACCTTTGTTTTTATTGGTTTGGAAAATCAACATGTAGAAAATTATGAGCCAAAATAATGTGAGGTGGTGATGAATGGAGCCCATTTTGGCTTGTTTGAGGGATGGTTTGGTGATTTTGGGGTTATTTAAGGGTGATGTGTAAATTTCATTAAGGGGGAAGGGATTGAAGGAAAAGGTGAAAAGGTATAAGATACTTTATTTGTGCATGGTTGTGGGAGAAGCTTGTTTGTTTGTATGTATGAATTTGGTCGTGTAAGGCAAGTAATTCTTAAATAGGACTTCATTCTATGCAAAATATATAATAGGATGTGTTTGATTTGAGGAAAATGAAATTTAGTGTATTTAGATTCTTAAATTGTGGGGTTTTGTTAAGCGTCTTGTTTATTTTGTGGACTATGGGGTTTGAATTTCCAGTTTTGGAATTTCGTATCGTCATAGACTCTTATTTTCAAACGATAACAATAAAATTATATTGGTGGAGCATGTTATGTGATGACTCTACAACAAACTCTGGGCCATTTTCAATATATAACACAAAATAATTATTTTTCAAATTTATTTTGGCAGTTAAAATTGTTTTTAAGCGTTTTAACAAAATACTAAAAAATATTCCAACTTCATTCATTTAGTTTGTGTCAAATTTGAATCATCTCTCTTATTTATTAATCAATAAACTTAATTACTTTGACTAAAGTTACATATGCGATACAAAATATATCTAGAAATTTCGAAAGATTATATCTAAAAAATTCAATAGCTTTTATTTTAAAATACAAAAACCGGCCAAACTTGAGAATTTTTAAGTCTCATAAATCAAGCAACCTAAAGGCAAATGGTATGATATATCATCAAGCAATCTAAAGTAAAGGCAAATTATATGAATTCAAAATTTCAAATCCCGGGTTGTGTATTCAAATTTCAATTCTCAGGTTGCAGTATTACAATTCTTGGATTTCAGAGTTTCAATTTACTAAATCCTAAGTCTAGATGCATATTGATATGGACTGAGTTAGTGGTTTTACATTTGCTAATGCATGTTGGTGTAATGACACTGCCATAGTGCCATACCATGTGCCACATCTCTATCACTAAACTAATTTATGTAAGTGTAAGCTGTAAGCTTGTGTGTGTTTTTTTGGAAAAAGAACAATGAATTCTTACAACCACCCACCATTATCTTCTTTCAAAATCAGTTCAGATCCAATTGTTTCAAAGCTCTCATTTTATCAGGTACTCTTTTTTTCGTTCTTGTCAAAAAAATTATATGAAACTTCCTTTCGAACTTCTTCTTTTGGTTTTTCTGTGTGAGGGTTCAATGTATGAATTTTTTAAATAAGATATGGTTTTTTTTCATCTTTTCAGATGACTTCTTTCTGCATCCTTTTGTCAAACAGTAAAAACTTATTTCTAATATCTCCTCTGTTTTCTCTCTTATGAATTATGCTTTTTTCTTTCAGATGGTGAATTTCGACTACGACCAGAATTTCAGGGACCAACCTGCATTTTTGAAGCATCTTCATGGGGAAGAAGAATTTACTTCTCATCTGGTAATTACTTCTTTTCGTGAATTTTACCTCTATTGATTTTAAATTACAAAGAAATCTAGTAATTATTTTCTTTCCCCTGCTTATTTTGTTCTACCTTCTTTCTCTCTACCATTGAGTAATTTTTTTTCTTTCATTTCTGCCTTTTGTTTGTTCCTTCACTTTTGATACTTTGATGAAATTTTTAACTTTGTAGACTTCTTTTTATCTTTATTTAATGGAATCATGGAATAACCATAGGTATGTCTTCTCATCCGGGAATTGTGAAATCAATTGTTGCCCTTTCAAATTAGATCACATCTGTCCGTCTTAATTGCCCCATTTATTCATGGCCTTTTACTAGTTAGTAGAATTATAAGTTTAATAATTTTCCTTTGTTCATACTTTTTTAATGTTTCTTTTCACCGTATTAACAAACTTTTTCTTCCTTTCTTACAGAGCATACATTATGAGGTCTTAACTGACATAAAGGAAGAAATATCAAATTTAATTTACTTGAAAGGACCTCTCAGTACTGAGTTACATGAAATTGAGGTTAAATCAGGACAAAATTCGATTTTTCTCCAAAAAGGATGGAAGGATTTCGCGGAAAAACACGCTTTGCAAAGCACCAATATGTTGATTTTTTGGTATGAAGGTTGGAGTTTATTCAAAGTAGAAATTTTTAACAATGGTCTTGAAAGAAAAGAAAATAGAGGTGAGAATTTGATGAAAAAATACTCAGCCACTAGTTTCAATTTTATATAACTTGTATTTGTTTTTATTGCAGGTATGAATGAAAAAACAGGAGAAGAAGAAAAAAGTTCAAGTAGCAAGCTGAATAACGTTCCAATTCGAACAAAAATGAGTATACATTTCAACATGTTTATATCAGGTCGAAGGAACGTTTCAGATAAGCAGAGAGAAGCCGCAAAATCACGCGCGAAGAAATTCTCTTCAAGTAAACCGTTTTTCGCCATGACAATGAAGGAAACCTCAGTTTATCGACTCTTTTACTTGGTATTTATAATTCTAAATTTTCTTTTTCAATACTTCTACTCTTTTTAAATTTCAGTGCATAATGTAATTGTTTTTTTTCTCTTTCTGTTACAGAGAATTCCAGCGCAATTTGCAAGAAAGAACCTTCCAAATAAGCCCAGTATTATAGTGCTCAGAATGTCAGGTGGTAGTAAAAAATGGGAAGTAAACTGCCAGTTTTCCAACGGGGGAGTGCAGTCTGAGAACCAACCTCAGCTTCAAAAAAAAGAGAACCAGTCTCACTGGCGGATCCAAAAAGGGTGGAAGAAATTCTCACTTGATAACAATCTTGAAGATGGTGATGTTTGTGTGTTTAAAATGACTGGGAAGAAAGAGGAAAATGAGAAAATTAAGATATACATGACTGTTTATGTATTTCGTGTCATCGATAAGATCGTGCCACTACGTAAAGTTAGTCATTTGTGTGATTTAGAGGCGATTATTCGCTCTAAATCTTAGTATGAATTACTAATGTATGTTTAGTTAATTAGGTTGTGTGATTTAGAGGCGCGATTATTCGCTCTAAATCTTAATATGAATTACTAATGTATATTTCATAATTAGGTGTTGATTAGTTCGTTTATGGTTAACTTTATGTTTTGTTTAGAAAGTGATGATGATTTGCTACTGTTATATTTGGGAACTTGTTAATTATTATTGGTGATTTGAATTTCTATATGAACTATTACAAGAAAATAATCCCGTGCTCCGCTGCGACTATTTTAATTTTGTTATTCATTATGATACATTCATACCTAAATATTTTCAAATAACTTCTATAATGTAAAAACATGAATATAAACTATTATATATCAAAGTAATACATCTTCGAGCATAGTTGGCAAACAGAGGTTCATATCATAGCATAATACATTCTCTTTAACTCACCCTTTCTGCAGACATTTGAGCAAACTCCTTCTTGGATGGCCCTAATGGTGTTAGTGTGTACTATTTGTGTTACTCTTTTAAGCATAAATTGGCAAACCAAACAATCAACAAAAAAGAAAAGCATTCAAATGACAATGAAAGTGCTTGCCATAATTCAATCATTTCATTCTGATATTGGAAACACATATTCAACAGATTAAATGAAACAAAGCTTACAATCAAAAGGTAATCATATTTCCTTAATATTAAACTTCCAACCGAAATGAAATTTTATTTCATTTCTACAAAGTAATAAAGAGCCTCATGACAATTGCTTGATTATGACCACTGGAATATTCTGATTCATCAAAAAGACCAAGTAGTCAAAGATATCAGTCCAATGCTTCTTTTCGAAATATATATACACCTAATAGATGAATATTCTGATTCATCAAAAAGACCAAGTAGTCAAAGATATCAGTCCAATGCTTCTTTTCGAAATATATATACACCTAATAGATGGCTTCAAGTTGTAATGCTTCCTAAATTGTAAGCGGAATAGAGTTTTTTTTCCTAATGCATAAGTACCAAAATGAAATATTATATTTTCTAATCATATTGAAATTTATATGTAGCACAATATTGAAGTTATTCAACAAAGTTTGAAACCCAACGGAGATGATGAGCATCAAATTTGTCAAAGCCATTTAAAAGCCCGTCATAATATACTCTTTAACTAAATGATGTGAATATAAATGTACTGTGAGAAAAAGAATATATTAATCCAAACACAATAACAACGCAATAATACACTGAAAATTACATAAAAAATAGCTATATCCAGTTGTACTTGGCTACGTACCCACACTCTTGTTAAAGAATATAATTTCAAAATATCAATAAGAACAATTAGTTAAGGAAAAGAAAAATAACAAAATTTTCTCAACAAACAGAAACCTTTGTTGATTTCTAAAACACTAATTTCTATAAAGCAAAAAGAAAGGGTGCATATTGCATGAGTACCAGCATTTTCCAATATTGCTATGTTTCAATTAGAAGTTGTGTGATTGTCGAAACGAAAAAGTTAGAAGTTGTGTAAATAGCAAGAATTGTAGCCTCGGCAGGGTCAATCCAATAGTGATCCTACATAATAAAAAGTCCTATCACATAGACACCAAATTTTTTCAAAAGCCTACAATTCAATTATTCCTCAGGTTTCATGAGTTCCCAAAATGATTATATAAACTTCAAGGACACACTAATTTACCTAATTTAGTCTTAGTTAATCACTGTCAGTGCTATTAATTTAATAAGATGGAAATTATGGAAGCAATGCAAAGAAATAACACAAAAAGATTAAGCCCCATTAGATTCGCACAAGGGTATAATACAAAACGTTTAAAAAAGTTGGAAGGGGAAAAGCAAAAAGAAGATTGGTACCTGAGAAAAAATGATACCAATAATCATCTATAAAGTTGTCATCCATCTATTGTTATCATGGCTTCTTGTTGATCATTCTGTATCAAACAATATTAAACGAATTAATTTTCCCTCACTAAGAAAAGATAACATCTATCCAATTCAAACATTAGTTTCGAACTTTCTTGAAGAAAATTAAAAACCAAAATGAGAAAAAATAAACAAAATTATATACCTTAAATTTCCTCCACTCATAGTGTTAAACATCTTCTTTTACCCTTCCAAAATTTTGCCTAAAACACTGTAGTCAATGTAACATTATCCTATAAAGGCAAAACAAATAAATACTTTGAGTTTAACATTAAAAAATATGTTAAACAAACTATTTTCCTGAATGCATAAGGTTTCATTTTCTCAAATGCAAATTCTGCATCTTTTTTTGCAAATTTAGATTAACTGGAGAAGAAAGAACAGAACCTTTTAGATTAATTTGGCATGTTGTGAAAATAATAAAAAATGTGGTACATATTTCAGTCCAAATTGGTACCTCAGAAATTGAATAGACTCCATAATTTCTGCATATAAGTAACTTTGCAAATATAATCTTAAAATATTTTAAAATTCTGTTGGTGAAAAAAGAATGAATGTTTGTTACCTTCGTTCTTCAGGAAGAAAGGTTCAAGCCGCAATTCTTTTTCTATTCCAGCAACAATCACATCCTTCAACAAAAAGAAAGAAAGGATAATTTAGTTTCAACTTCAACAAGTGCATTTTGTCCTTGGGGCTAGACGATTTTGTATATCGACTAATTTTGAGAAGTTTGCAAAAAAGCCCCTACATTATCGAAAATTGCAAAAAAGCCCCTGCATTATTGGATATTACCAAGAAAGCCATTTTTTCTAAGAATAGAGTGACTATTTTTTTGAATTTTCATAGAACATAAGGTTTTTGTTTTGCAATATAATGGAAGGGCATATTTGAAGTTTCAGGATAGCAGGGGTTTTGGTGCAAAATTACCATCAATTGTTTGATGGAATATATTCGAAGTATGACATAAGGGTCTACTCCATTTTCATAAAAAGATCTTTAAAAATAAAAAAGTTAAAAAATAAAAAAAAAACAAAAATCCCATGGAATTTACCATATCACGCTTGTACTCTTTGATTTCTAATTTTCTTCACTCACTTTTACTCAGCCTAAATGCAAGAATAAAAATATAAAATGATAAATTATAAACTGCATTATAAACGCTATTCTAAATATTAAATATCAGAATTCTGAAGATCAAGACTTCAATAAGTAGAGCGAGAGAAGATAAAAATAATAACCTGCATAAAAATTCATTTTTTCACGTTAATTGAATGGAATCGATCCGTAATTGCAACTGCATAGGCTTTAATAACATAATAAACTCAATTAAATGAATTTCAATTAGAACCTAATTGTTTGACGAAATCCAGAAACCCTTAATCTATTATCTAACTGCAATCCAGCAAGACACCTAAATTAACCTCAACTAATAAGTTAACCCTCCATAAGACCTTAATTAATCCCAATCGTACAAACCGTACAAAAACCCAAATAAGTGAATAATTATACAAATCGTGAATACAAATAGTAATCAGTGAAACCCTAATTGGAAATGGGAAAGGGGTGAAATTCAAAGAAATGCCTATTGCAAGTCTATTAAACTTAAAAAAGCGCAAAACGAAATTGGAAACCCTAGAATCGAAAACGTCAAAAAAAAGTTCGAAATCCTAATAAAAATTAACTGGAGTGAGAGAATAGATCGCACAAGCGTGAAAGACTAAATTAGAAACCCTAGATTCGAAAATCACAAAAGAAATAGAAATCCTATCTTTACCTGTGATGAGAGAACAAAGCGCACAAGCCTCGCAAGAGGGAGGAAAAAAATCACAGGGAGAAGAAGAGTGAACGGGGGGAGAAGCGAGTGGAATCGCCATCTTTACGTCTGGCCAGCGTCGCGTCACGGGAGGAGGGAGGCATGGAGTTAATTTACTTAATTCGGGGAGAAATTTTAATTTTTTAGTGAGCATAAAGGCGTGAAGTTAATCCATATCCAATGGTGCTGTGCTGCTGATTAGGGTAAACACCCATTAATCCAATGATTAACTGCATTAATCTGATGGTTATTATTAAGTGGATGACGTGGCTTAATTAGCTTTCAGCATTACAGTTAAAAAATTATATACTAGGATTAATTATGAACTCCTATTATTGGAAGTTTGAATTCTGAGATTTTTACATGTAACGGCGAACCCGCTGGTTGTATTCTTAATTGTAAACTGGGTATTAGTTGTATGTAATTTAGAGAGAAATGTATGCAAATTATGGATAGGGTTTGATGGAACTTTACTTATAAATATAGAAAATTTATAAAAAGAAAATGTAGAAAAAAGAATAAAATAGTTTCATTAATATTTTCTGATTATCCTTATAGCGCAAGAAAGTTACTCTTATACCTACTAAAGTCTACTTCCCTCCATTACAATTTTACTACTTCCTCTAATTACTTAACTACTACGTTCCAAGCCCAAATAACAAAACATAATAAAGCCTTTATAAAGTAGACCCATAACAATAAAACATAATGAAGATAAAAAGAACACATGACTCCCATCTTCAGACCATCATTCATCATTCCTCACGACTTTTTCCCATTTCTCCTTTCTACAGAACTCCGAAAGAACCCTAGATTAACTGAAATTTCCCTAATTAGAAAGTGATCCGTTACAATCTTGCTTCCTGAAGTTCAATCTTGTCCTCAAGATTGTGAATCATTAAGAAAACCATGGAATCGAGACTTGATATCTTGATATTTCTTCCAAGTAGCTTCTTGAATTGACCTCCCCAACCATTTGATCTGTAAGAGCACTCCAGATTCATGATCTTGTTTGATCAACATCCTCTTGAGGATAGCTTCTTGGCTCAACTTGGCGCACTCCATTGGGTCCAACCAAGGGGAGGTTCGGTAGTACCTTTTTCTTCAGCTGGGACACGTGGTTGACGAGGTGTATAAAGCTTCCAGCAGGTAACCAGTTTATACGCTACCTCTCCCACTCAACTTCTTGTCCATAATAACATAAAATATTTATAGTCTTTTGACCGGTTTAAAGGTGCTGGGACAACACGCATGGTTTGAGCGTCACGGATTAAGCATAATCCGAAAGGTGTCTCTAAGTTTTATTTCTTTAATTTAACCGATACGCACGGATACTTGGGATAGGTTTTGGACGAAATCTTTTATTTTTCCGATGCATTATGCACGTCCGAAATCCAACAATAGTATCAGAGCAACGTGTGTGTTTCGGTTAAATTGAGACGGTATATATGTGATTATACTATTTATGATATTGATTTATAGTTATAAGGCTTGTAAATTGAATATTCAAGTGTTGAATGTTCTAAAGTGAAGGAATGCTTATGTCAATTGAAAGAATGTCTTTTGTTAAAAAGTTGTCTTTTAACTAAAGGATGTAAATGTTTGAAGATTCATGAAAATGTGGATGTGATGCATTGACCATATAACCCAAAAGTTGCATCCAAAAGACATTCTCCAAAAGCCCCATGCAAGAGTCACAAGTCAAAAGGTACAAAAGAATATCTGATAATCACATATGATTTAATAAGTGTTATTAAATATACATCGTAACATACTACTGTTGATAACAATTACTATTGGAATTGTTCCAGTATATGTTATCATGTGATAAATATATCGCACGTGTTATGTGGTTGCAAATTATATAGTGGCACGCTACTATTTAATTGATCTCTTAACTTGGTCATCATGGTTTTATGAAAGAGTTGCATCGTATAATTCATAGTATCTGGTTGCACGAAAGAATACTTTTCACCTCTTGACAAAACACTTGATTAAGAATTATTTGATAATTTTATTTGGTTAAACCGACTAAGTAGATCATGACACATCAACTTAACATTCGATGGATATTGATCAAATCCCTAGCCTAAGTTTTCATGTAACGTGATTGTCAAGTTAATTTGAAAATTTGAAAGCCTTTCTTTGATAAGACTCGGTTGGTTTGATGAAACCGAACCATTCTTTGATAAGAGTCGGTTGGTTTGATGAAACTGAACCAAATACATGTCAAGGAACAAGATAAGAGTTGCATATCCATGAGTTACATCCGAAAAATGTATCCAAAAGGTGTGACTCCAAACTCTCATTCAAATATTGTAATTAAGAGATACGATCAAGGATATTATCCAAAGATTATGACCGAAGATTGCGACCAAGAGATACGAGTAAGAGTTGTGACTAACGGATACAATCAAAGGGTGCGACTAAAGAGTGCGACTAACGGATACGATCCAAACACATGCAATAGGTTGCGACTATCAATTGCGACCAAGAGGTGAGACCAAGGGTTGCGACCAACGGGTGCGACCAAGAGATACGACCGAAAAGGTACAATCGCAGGAGTTGCGACCTCTTGAATAATTACGTCTTCATGAAAGAGTGCATACGGTGAGTTAAATTCATGAAAAGATGCATCTGATGGACTAATGTGTAGAAAAATATATGTTGACCATGTTGACAGTTGACTGTTGGCCCACTGTGTTGACTGTATTGACTGTCACTTGTTGATAGTTGACTACACTGATTTTATTTTTGGACTGTTGACCATTGACTTGGTCAAACGTCGACCAAGACATGGACAAACATTGACCGGTCCAAATGTTGACAATGACGACCGGCCCCGTATTCACAATCGCAAGTCTTATATATATAAATGGATAAATAATCGAAACATAATATGATTATGTTTATATTTGATATATTTTCCAGCAAAGTTGGGACTGCTCATTGAGCGGTGGCTGGACCTCCTTAGAAGTGGAATTGATGTTGTCTTTCTTGACAAACCCTTGGTTTCTGAAAGAGGGACCCCCTTGAGGTTGGAAAGGGAGTTTTGAGAAAAACTTGGCTTTCTTGTAAAGAGTCTCATACACTCTCTCCTGCTTGATGACCATGGTGTAGGGCTCGATTAATGACCTCGGATTTATCGTATGCACCAAAAATTTGATTTCCCGCTTCAAGCCCCTAATAAAAGTTTGCATGAAGTAGTGGTCATTATACTAAGAATACTCCCTCATTATAATAGCTTTCACCTCTTCAAAGTGGGTTTGATACTCCTCGACAGAACCTGTCTGTTTGAGTTGTTTTAACTCCTCCATGACTAATGTGTCAGCGTTGGTGTCGAATCGAGCCATAACTTCCTGGCCTAGGTCAGGCCACATCAACTCGGGTTAGGTTACCAATAAGGATTGGAACCAATTCTCTTCGCTCCCCTTGAAATGCATTGTTGCGAGACTCACTTTGTAACCCTCTTGGATATTGTAAAGGTGGAATTAGTAATCACACTTACTCACCCAATTTCTAGGTTGTTCACCACTGAAAGTTGAAAACTCCACCTTAGGAAACTTTGGTGCCTGATATCCCATGGGTTGTCTGGTTTCGGGTTGTGCATGAGGGGTAAAGTGGTAATTAATAGGTGGGCTGTGGTTATGGTTAATTGGGTTCTGGACATTAGGGTTGATTTGATGTAGTTGGGGGTGGGGGTATAGAGTGTTGGTGTAAGGATTAAGGTTTGGTAATGGTTACAGGGTTGGGTATATAGGTAGGTTGGGCTGTAAATTATAGTTTCAGAGAATGAACGAATGTGTCGTAGGATAGGTAGGGTAGTATATGTGGGGACTGATAATTGGGTTGGAGGTGGTCTAGGGTTTCTAGTTTGGGCAGGATTGAGGTCAGGGGCAAAATGGGAAGAATTTGGTAGGTAAGTTCTGTTATGGGATATAGGCCTGGTGGAGGAGATACAATGAAGTGGGACATAAGGTTGGTTAACGGGTCCAGTGGTTGTGGTCTGTGTGGAAGATTTAGGTCTAAGTTGGCTATTGACACCATTTTGTGTCTCAGGGATGTTATTAGAGCCCTGATTTTCCTCTAGATTTATAGGCATCTCAGAATTATTGTCTTCCTCATTCAACACTGTCTCATTATTATTCTCACTACCATACTTCTCCTTTTTAATTGTAGATCTCACAACTTCTTGGATTTGACTTTCAATTAATGCGGCCTTCTTGTCAAAACTCAGCCTCACAACCTCCTTGATTTACATGGTCATGAGATCCAATTGAGATGCAAAGGTTTTATTCATCTCCTCCTTGAGATTTGCCTGATAAGCTTACTGCCCCTTCTTCATCTCTTCAAGCATCCTAGTTTGCTTGAACATCTTTTGTTTCAAGGCGCCTTGATCTTCCTTTAACTGGTTAATCTGCCCTTGAGCATTTGCTTTAGACATGTCTAACATCTATGGTATTTTCTCTCCCACAAGTGCCTAGACGTGAGCTCTGATACCAAGTGTAACAGCGAACTTACTAGTTGTATTCTTAATTGTGAATTGAGTATTAGTTGTGTGTAATTTAGAGAGAAATTTATGCAAATTACGGCCAGGGTTTGATGGAACTTTACTTGTAAATAAAGAAAAAAAAGGAAGAAGAAAGAAAAAGTAGTTCCATTGATATTTTCTGATTATCCTTATAACGCAAGAAAGTGACTCTTATACCTACTCAAGTCTACTCTCCTCCATTACAATTTTACTAATCCCTTTCATTACTTAACTACTACGGTCCAAGCCCAATTAACAAAACATAATAAAGCCTTTATAAAATAGGCCCATGACGATAAAACATAATGAAGATAAAAAGAACACGTGACTCCCATCTTCAGACCATTATTCATCATTCTTCATGACTTTTCCCCATTTCTCCTTTCTACAGAACTTCGAAAGAACCCTAGATTAACTGAAATTTCCCCAATTAGAAAGTGATCCGTTACATTACTTTTAAGTGAACAAGTGATGAAATTATGAATGACACCGTGCTTCATTTCGATCGGACAAAATATTTTTATTAGAAACAGAGAGAAGAAAAATTAAGACAGTAAATTTCTTCAATTTTAAAGACAAAATTGGAAATTTCCAATTTTGTAGCTGCAAAATGCAAATATGATATTTTGAATATTGTAAGGTACCATTGTTAGTTTTTTTTTAATTATAACGATTGTGAATGTTGTTCCACAGGAACAGAAGTATGAAATTGCTGATAAAGGTACTAATGTTTGGCATACTAAGTAGAATTATTGGCAAATTATGAATGGCACCCTGCTCCATTTCGATCAGAAAAAATATTCGTATTAGAAACAAAGAGAAAGAAATTGAAGACGGTAAATTTCTTTAATTTTAAGGATAAAATTGGAAATTTCCAATTTTATAGCTGCAAAATGCAAATAAGATATTTTCAATTTGGTAATGTACTATTGTTAGTGTTTTTTCTTAATTATAACCATTGTGAGTGTTGTCCCTCGCCAACAGAAGTATGAAATTCCTGATAAAGGTATGCTTGGCATACTTAGTAGAATTATTGGCATTGCACTGTCATAACAGTCAGGTTGTACTGGTGCATTCAGAATTTTATTTCTTCAAAAAGAGAAGATCAAAATAATGTTGGGTCTCTCATATGGTGAAAAAGCCCTACATCTCAAAAGAATGTAAGAAAAATAATTAAATAAAGGAAAATTATTTACACAATGCATAGCCATTCATCAGTCATCCCGTGCATGCTCAACAAAGGTCCCAGTTGCATATCCAGCAGAATTTCCTCTTCCAATAATCATAGGCTTAGAATTTGCATTTATAAAAAGAATAAATGGTAAAAATCCAAAATTGCAAGTACATGTCATGATTAAGCTAATGAAATTTGCAACAAATTCAAAAAGATTGAATATCTATTTTCTTGAATTCCTTTGAAAATCGAGGAAAATATGATTTAAGATTCGTCATAGGGCATACAATTAACCTTTACATATGAGAACTTTATGCCATGGCAAATTCTACTGAAAAGTAAATTATTTTTTTATTAACTGCTATGGAAGCAACAGTTAGAATGGAAGTGAACAGAAGAATTATCAGAGCGCATTTACAAAAATAAATATAATACTGTTGAGATTTAATTTGTAGACAAATGTAATTCGTTAATTGACATGATACAATATATTTGGGCTCCACTGAAAATAAATTGTGAACAGTATATTTAAGATTAAATAATTATTAATAGAATAAAGAAGAAAAATTTAATGGTCTCTCAGGAAGAATAATGTGTTAAAACCTATTATTGAAGAAATCTTTTCTACACCATCTGGAATAATTTGAAGTCGCAGAAGGTAAAATTGGACCTGCTGACCCATTGATAAATCATGCAAATACTGGTAATCGAGGATGAATTAAGGCTGTGAGGCTCTTAATAAGATTCGATTAAAAGCAGTCCACTGCTGTATTATATGAAATATCAACCTTAAAAATGGACGATCTATAATATATTTTAACCGTTCTCACTAGATAGGCATGGAACAACAAACATAATATACCTAATGAAAAGCAACAATACAGTCAGATTTATAGGAATGAAAAAAAAAAGATTTATAGGAGTAGCAATAGAAAATACGAGAATAACGAAAATCAAAGGTCTAATCAGTCAAGAAATCAGACGGTTCTGAAATAAAGGCGATGGCTCATCGTGTAGGATTATACATTATAGTCATTTAGAATGAGCAACATTATGCAAAAATACTATTGATCAGTTATTTATCTGGAGTAAATAAAAATGCCATTTGTTAACTGTTGCTTTAAACATGTTTTTCAAAACTTTCTTTGTTAGATTAAAACCCAAAACTGCCTTTCATGAGTAGTGGTAAAAAGGATAATTAACTGGTTCCATTTTAAATGAGATCATTAAGAACCGAAGTAAAACATCCAAAGAGCATACAAATTCAACTCCAGTAACTTACAAATGGAGACATCAATTACTCCTTCAGATGCCCCCATTCATGTAATTCTTTTAACTTTATGAAGCTAAAGGCTTTCCCTCTTGTAACAAATGTAGAGGAACATACGAAATTTATGGATTGGAGCCTATTTATACCCTCAACAGAACTTTTTTATTCACAACTTAATTTTTCCAATATATACAAACACAAATCAGTTGTCAGAAGTCCACTCGAGAAGTTTCACCATGAAGTCCATGAAATTTCTCTTTTTCGCACTCTTTTGTTGCATTGGCTCGTTGATAACAGTCACCGAGGCAACAATATCGCCATGGGGAACGAATCGGCCACGCATACCAATTGACTCCAACACCGCGAGATGTTGGGGTCCGATCAGAAATGCAAGATGTCTGTTTGCCATAAATGATTTCTTCTACAATAACACCATTACTCTATCAGCCGAGTGTTGTGAAGCTGTCAGACAAGTTGAGCAGAACCCTAAATGCGCAAGGATGGTCCTGCTTTATCCATTCACCCGTCTTTTTGCTGCGGAAATTCATCATTATTGTGCTCTTCCAAAACTACATAACATTAATAAGAACAAGTACTGGTGGAGAACAGACAGACCGATACCAACTGTCGATGCAGAATCCATCAAGTGCTGGGACCCGATCCTAGATGCGAAGTGCATGTTCAAGATCAACTCTTTCTTTTACATACCGCATAAAACATTGTCTGCTGGTTGCTGTGAAGCTGTGAGACAAGTGGAGAAGGACGCGAAGTGTGTAAAGAAGGTGTTTGTTGAGCCATTCAGCCAGGACTTCGCTGACGAAGTGCACAATTATTGTGTCATGTCTACTCAGACCATGAATCTTGCTCCAACTCAGTCAGCTCAATAAACTTAAATGTTTTTTAGTTCTTTATTATAATATTACCATAATGTTGTTATATTAAACATTTGTCACTACCATCATATAACAATATTTATAAATTGTATGCCATATTTTTCTTATTAAATTACCAAAAAAAATATATACGGCTTTTCATTTTGTAATTTCTTTCTTACGTTTTAATAGCATTCTATCTTGTATTCAATTCTTTACGTAGCACCATATGTTGACACTTGTACTTTTGTAATAATGTGACCCAATTATATGATCATATATAGAACAAGTCATGTGTAATGGCAATTGTTCTGGGAACCCGTTACAAATTTTATAGTATAAAAGGACTTCTGTCAAAAAAAAATTATATGACCCCTTACATTTTCAAAACATAATAATTAAATTAAAAAATCTGGTCAAAAGATATTTACCCCCGCCAATTATTTGAGAAAAATAATTTTTTTTTGAAGAAGGAATTGAGAAAAATATTATAGCCGCATCTATATGGTAATTATCTATCTAATAGTTCAATTTGTAACACTAATCCTCCTTCTACAGTATGCCATGTCATTAATATTTTCTTTAATCCCTCGGATTAAGGCGCTAATATTTTCATTTCATTGCATCTCCACTTCTATTTGTTGTTTATTTATGGATATGATATCCAACTGTAAATCTCATTGTAATAATTTTTCTATTTTTTGTAATAATAATTTTGTTAGGGACTAAAATGAGAAAATGTGTAATAGGTAGTTATGAGAGTACCACGTGGCACTCTTTGTATGGGGAAAAAATAGATAGTTTGTTAGGAGAGTAAATCATGGACCATGTCGAGAGAGAATAGGAGTAAGAGTCAAGCCAAACCAGTGTTGACTGAAATAGGGTATAAATAGGCGGAAGAAGGAGGATAGAACTCAGATTGTTGATGTGTTGAATTGTATGTGTTCTTATTTTTCTTAATCAACCTTTATCTTCATTGTTTTTACTTCTTTCCCTTACAATCCACAAAAAATCCACAAAATCAAGTCTGAATCCAAGTGAATTCGTGACAATTGATATCAAAGCCACCGAATATCATACCTGAACTTCTGTCATGGAGAAAGAAAGAAAAAATCATAAATAACAAATACAAAATTTTATCGCGGAGTCACGATTGCAAGCTAAAAGACTTACGCAAGTTTATGAAGAGTCACGAAGAAAATACGATAAGTGAAGAGCAAGTAGCGAGCTCAGATTTGATCAGATCAAATAGATGTTTGCTGAAATTAGAGCTCGAAAGTCTGGCAATGGCGGATCTGGTCAGTCAGAGACTGATCGTGCTCGTCATCCTGATCTAGATCCCATGAGAAATAATTGAAGGAGAAATAGTGATGCTGAAGGGAGTAAGTCAGGCACTCAAGAAAATCGCTATGAAGAGGAGTAATTCTGGATCTCACATAATCAATGACAGAAGGAATATTATTGTAATCGGCCACAATTTGACCGTCATCAGTACGATTTCGGTCAAAAATCCAAGGTGGAGATTCCGTACATTGACGGAAGTAACCCCAGGGCCTAAATTCGTTGATGTGAAGGATATTTCAAGCTCTGTTGAGTTCAAGAATGGCAACAAGTCAATTTAGCATGCTTGTACCTCTCAGACGAGGCGGAAGAGTGGTGGTTACGATACTCTACGAACCAAGATCAAATTGATTGGTCTCAGTTCACATGTGTGGAGAAGATTCGATAGCCAGTTGATGAGAGGTCCAGTGGGTGAATTTCATACGTTGAGACAAAAAGAGAGTGTAACTGAGTATCGATCTCAGTTTGAGAGGCTCAGAGGATTGGTATTAAGAGATTATCCATCTCTGGATGACCAATTCTTCCTTAATTGCTTTATCGCCTTATTAAAAGAAGAATTGAGACCGTTGGTAGTGGTTTCAAGGCCAATTGGCCTCTATCAAGCTTACTAGAATGCTTATCATTACGAATTACGCTTATAATTGCAGAGAAGAAGGAAGAGTTTCAGTAAATTTAATGAATCTAATAAGAGTGGTGTGAAAGGGGACGCGCCAGCTAAGAAATTCAATCAGCCGGTGAAGAACCCTGGAGGGTGTTGGTATTGTCATGAGAAATTTATTCCTGGTCATTTCGGTGAGGCGAGAAGAAAGGCTAAAGCGGTGGTTCATGCCATTGAAAGGGAAGAGAAGAAGAAAAGTGAGTCAAGTGAGGGGTCCAACAGCTCAAGATGAGCTTGAAGAAGGGGAGAATGCAGCAATTGATCTATCAATTAATGCTTTGAACTCGAATCCACTAAGTTAGACCAATAAATTGCAAGGGTAGTGTAAGAAGAAGAAGTTCACTATCTTAATTGACAGTGAAAACTCCCACTCCTTTGTAGATCCCAAATTTGCCAAATTGGCCAGTTTAAAATCGGTAATGGTAAAGCCAATAATGTTAGTTGTGGCTAATGGAACAAAAATCTTGAGTGATTCCATCGGTGAGCAACTTGGTTTTGAATTGCAAGGACGAGATTATTTGGCGAATCTGAGAATCTTGAGCTAGGAGTTGTTGAGGTAGTCTTGGGAGTTGACTGATGAAGTTCTTTAAAAAGGTCACCTTAACAGGTGCGAGATAATAAATGGAGATGAATTGACAGCGCTGATAGAAGGGGCCCACGTGCAGTGGCTAGCCACCATGAGAAACTCAGAAATTGAGATTCTAGAGGGCGACTTCCACGAGGTGGAATTAATTTCTTGGTTAGAGGGGCGGAAGTTGGAAAATGACATTATGAGTTCCAACTTCCGGATTACAACGCAGAAAACTAGGAAAGGCAGTGGGGATTCTAGTTATGAAATTATTCAAAAGAAGTTGGGAATTGATTCTCTGGAATCTGTTTCCAGCTTTGAACATGGGAAGCCAAATCCTGGATTTATGCAGTTAATTGAGAAGTTTGGTTCTATTTTTGAAGAACCCGGAACTCTTCCTTCCAAAAGGGTCTTGTGACCATCAAATTACGCTCAAAGAAGGTGCCAAACTGGTGGAACTCCGACCGTACCATTACTCTCATTACCAACAAGAGGAGATCGAGAAGTTTATTAAAGAAATGGTGGCAAGAGGAATCACTCGAGCAAGCAAGAGCCCATTTGCGTCACCCGTAATTCTTGTGGGGAGAAAGGATGGCACGTGGAGAATGTGTATTGTCGACTATCGCCAACTAAATGCCATAGCGGTAAAAAATAAATTTCTTATTCCTATTATTGACGATTTACTTGATGAATTAAGCGAGGTGGAAATCTTCTCAAAATTGGATCTTCGCTCGGGCTACCATCAAGTGCGAATCGAGAAAGGTGATATTTACAAGACGGCTTTTCGCACTCACTCGGGTCATTTCAAGTTTTTAGTGATGCCTTTGGTCTGATTAATGCTTCCACAACGTTCCAAGCCTTGATGAATG
This sequence comes from Juncus inflexus, assembly GCA_024447665.1. Taxonomy (NCBI): domain Eukaryota; kingdom Viridiplantae; phylum Streptophyta; class Magnoliopsida; order Poales; family Juncaceae; genus Juncus; species Juncus inflexus. The sequence continues at coordinate 2,094,981 of JAJHPC010000016.1, read as the reverse complement.
AAGTTTTTGGACTGCATTTAAGGCAGTTTGTGTGGGTGTTTTTCGATGACATTTTGGTGTATAGCAAGAATGAGGAAGAACATTTAGAGCATTTGAAGGTGGTTTTTGAGATTTTGCAAAAAAAATTAACTTTATGCAAAAAGATCTAAATATTCATTTGGGGTTACTCACATTGAGTATCTTAGGCATATTATTTCTTGTAAAGGGGTGACGACGGACCCTAGCAAGGTTGATGCTATGATGACATGGCCGAAACCTTGAAGCAATTGTGGGGGTTTCTCGAGTTAACATGATATTATCGGAAATTTATGCATAACTATGGCATTATTGCGAAACCTTTCACCGATTTATTGAAGAAAGATGGGTTCTTTTGGAGTGAGAAGGCGGAAAATACATTCCAAGAGTTGAAGGAAGGCATGTGAAAGGCACCGATTTTATGACTACCCGATTTTCAAAAGGAGTTTGTGATTGAAACCGATAGGAGTGAGACCAGAATTGGGACGGTTCTCATGCAAGAAGGGAGGCCAATTGCATTTTTAAGCCAAGCTTTGGAGGTTAAGAATCAAGGGAGATCGACTTATGAAAAGGTGTTATTAGCCATTATGTTAGAGGTTGATAAATGGTGCCATTACTTGTTGGGGCGGGCATTTATTCTTAAGATAGATCATGAAAACTTAAATTTCTTTTAGATGGAAAGGCAAATACGCAATTGCAAAATCATGATTTTGCAAAGATGATGGGATGAATTATCGTAGTTTTTATCGAAAAGGAGTGGAAAATAAGGCCGCGGACGCCTTATCTCAGAGGGAGGAGGAAATTGATATGTAAGAAGGAGAATTAGTGGCCATTAGTGCGGTGGTACTGGAGTGACATAAGGAGGTTGAGGAGAGTTATCATGAAGATGTGATATGCGATGGATTTTAGAAGGGTTGACGCTTATTGAATGGGGGAAAGTGGGTATTCTTTGCATAAGGGTTTGGTGCGGTTTAAGGGCCGGCTTTGTGTAGGAAAAAATAAGGGGTTAAGGAAAAAACTTATTGCGGGGGCGCATGATTCATCGGAAGGGGGACATTCGGGAATTTTAAACACTTATCAAAGATAAAAAAGGGTTTTTTTTGGAAGCAAATGAAGAGGGATGTGGAAGAGTTTGTACAACAATGTGATACATGCCAACGCAACAAATTTGTTATAAACAAATCTCTCTCTCTCTATCGCTCTCTCTCTATCTCTCTTTTCATGGTTGAAATTCGTATATAAACAAATTTGTTAGTCAAAATCTTCACTTTAATTTGTTAGTCAAAATAATTCGACACGAGAGAAAAAATTATTCAAAAAAAATAATCAATTCATTTTACTCATATCAAATTCTTTTGATTTCAAATTAAAAGAAAGAATTTTTTTGTTTATATACGATCTAAATCACGAAGAGAGAGAGAGAGAGAGAGAGAGAGAGATGTTTAATATGAAATCTAATTCATGAATTAAATTTAGGGGTATAGTGATAATTATATGATTTGACCGTTAATTTTAACGAAAAAAATATATGGTGTTAAGTTTTGAGTAAATTTATTGGCAAATATGATATATTATGTTTTTGTAATGGAAAATATGATATTTTAGATTTTTGTAATGGCATATATGATCTTTTTAAGATTTTACAATGGCAAATATGATATTTAAGTTTTTGTAATGGTAAATATGATATTTCGACTTTTTGTAATGGCATATATAAAATTGTTGGGATATTTCATAATGGCATATATGGTGTTAAGTTTTTTAATGCAAATATGATGTTTTGAGTTTTTCGAATATTAGAAAAACAGAACATATGAAAAACTGATTTGGCATTGGGACCCACAAGAGAAAATTGTTGGGATGCTTGATTGTTTTTTCCAGCATGTAGTTATTTTTTTGATAAGAAATAAATTAATAGACTCATACAATTTGTTTTTAAACAAGGCCCAAAAAAACCCAAGAAAAATATATAATTTTTAAATGTTAGATAGTTTGCAACTAAGCTAATCAATTCTGCCCCCAACACACACCCGTGTTCTGTGTTATATCTTAATTTAGTGTAAAATATAAAACCAAATATAATTATTTTGAAAACTAAACCGTGTAATTTTTGTGTTGTCAGTTATAATATCAATAACCACTAAATAATCACGACACATAATTCATTCTTAAAAAAAAAAAAATATGATTTATCAAAAAAAAAAAAAAAATGGGTCCTACATCACTCCCTCTTTCTCTCTCTCCCTAAGTAAAAAAGAAAAAAATAGATTAATAATTAAAAAAACAAATAGAATGTGGGCCCTCTCTTTCTCTCTCCCTCAAATAATAAAAAAAAAGAAAATGAATTAATCATTTTCCAAAAAAAAAAAATCGTGCAACTTATGTGTTGTGAATTATAATATTAATAACCACTAAATACTCACTATACATAATTCATTCTTAAAAAAAATTAATAAAATATAATATCATTTATAAGAAAAATATCGGTCCCATGTATCACTCTCTCTTTCCCTCCCTCAAGAAAAAAAATTAATAATTTTTCATAAAAACAATTAATACAATGCGGGCCCTCTCTTTCTCTCTCCCTCAAATAATTAGAAAAAAGAAAATGAATTAATCATTTTCCCAAAAAAATAAATAAAAATAAAATGTGTGTCACATGCGTCTCTCTCAGGTAATTTTTTTCCGACATTTTCTTTCGAAATATAGTTTTTCAATAGCTTAATTTTTTATGAAAAATGAAAACTAGAACAGGGATGATGAAATCTTTCATTTAAGATCTCAATTGTTATACTTTCGAACGTACCATTACGTTTTTTCACAATAATTTTCAGTAACTCGTGTTTTCAAGAAAGATGAAGTTTTTATACGGGCCGGTTACATGAGGTAAGTGCGATTGGATTGAATATCACCATGTCAGATGGCATTATGACTCAAGACCAGTATGTAATAAAAATATGATTTATCTATTTTTTTAATCTAATAAGTACTTACAGTTATGATACACCAAGATTTGTGAACAAATAATGTTATATAAGAAGTACAAAATTGGTAAGCTAATTGAAAAAGTTAACTATTTTTTCGGATTAATGAAAAAATTATAGTTGTTGTAGAAAATGACTGCATCTACAACCAAAGTTTTTTTATATGATATAAATTGTGAGAAATATACAAATTAATTGCTGTGAAAAGAACGATGAAATTATAATCAATTTATAAAAAAGTTTTTTTATACTTTATTTTTTTTAAATTGCATCGATGAGAAAACAAAGTGTATTTGTTGATTATAATTTTATGTAAGTATTACATATTTTGTATTATGACTTATATTAATCTTATTTGATTCAAACATAATTTCTAATAAAAATATGAATAATTCATTGTTTTTTCTATTATAAGTTGTTTCTGAAGGTAATTTATGTAAACTTTTTATGACTATCAATCATACGATTAATTTAATGTGTTAATCATTAAACAATCAAAATAAGAAAAACAACAGTGAAGCGCGGGAATTTTCCTAATACAATCAATTATTGGCATGGTTTTAAATTTTGATGCAAATTATAACTACATACAAAGCTCAGTTTGAGCTAGATGCATGATACATATTTAGTTATAATTTCTAGCATGGGAATTCCAATGTCCGGTCAATGTAAAACTCAAATGCAAATTTGCAAAATAGTATGAGAACTCTTAATCATCTCCAAATTGTACCAAAAATCTATCAATTTGTCCATTTCTTTTTTATTAATTGTAAATGAAGAATTCGATTTTAGTTATAATTTGAATATATCATTTTATTATTTTGAACTGAATAATAATAAATATTTACTATTTTGAAATGAATAATAATAAATATTAATTATTTTGAAATATTATACCTTATTTTCAAATAAAATAGTGAATATTATTTATTAATTTGAAATAAAAGAAAAAATATTATAACAAAGGTCAGTTTGAGCTAGATGCATGGAATATAATTGGATTTTCTATGGCCTTTTTAGTACAAAATTTAGTATAACAAGGGGAAGCACGCGCACTGTATGCAGTTTTTATTCTTACTTTTGATTTTGAATATCATAGATGACAATATCAGATGGGAAAAATAATGAAGCACATTGAATTGAGATAACATAAATATTTCTATTCTGCATTGTATTTCATATCATGACTTAATGAAAATTGACAACATATCAATATGTATATATTTCAAAAAATGAATTGTTATTATCAAGCTTTACATGTTCCCCACAAATTTTAATATATTTTAAAATTTGGTCTATTTATATTCATGTATAATTTTTTGGCTTTTATATATTATGTTCCATTTTTGTATAATTTATCGGCTTTCATATATTTCGTTTTATTTAAACTAATACTTTGTTTTATTTATCTCGTACAGTCATGTAAATTCTAATGGTCAAAGTATAAAAAAAAATTGATGTAAGAGAGTTGTGAGCTTTTTGGACACTTCTCAATTTTCCCATGTCCTTTATTGGCATTACACCACTCTAAATATGAACACTTGGATTATAAAATTTAACAGTAAATTGAAATGATGTGATACATCCTAGAGAGAGTATTCTAGTTAAGGATATTTGAAATATAAATAGATAATATATTGTCTTCTTTTATTATGAGCAAAAAAATTTGCTTCATGGTTTGTGAATAATATTGTTGACTTGCTTGATACAATTTTATATTTTGATCAAATTTATTATTTTTAGAAAATTAGATAAATTATTATAATATATATTATGGCCAAAATATATTATGAGTTTCACTCTTATAATAATAATAAATAAATAATATTATTGGGTTATTTTACACTTTAGTTTTTTGTTTTTTTGATAGTAAATGGAATTTTGAGTTTTGTATGGGTATGGATGGAAACAAAATTAATATTGGGAAAGAAGATGGTGGCCCAGTCAAGTTTTGCTCATTTTGAATATTTAACATGGACTCGGTTCGTGTGGATCAGTCAAGATTGAAGCTATATAGTATATGTGAACCCAGCATATGCATAAAAAGCTATATGATCCATTAAAGGAGCAATCATCTGTCAGCATCATTCCTTCTTTAATATAGAGGTTGGATCAACATCTAAAAGCTGACAATTAAATAGCTGATGAAGCATACATATGGCGCAAGTACTGTAGAAAACCTCATTTAGGAGTATATATATTAATAGATGAGTCATTTTACAACTATGTTTCTATTTAGAAATGATCCGCTATAATATCTAGCATGGCAATTCCAATGTCCGGTCAATGTAAAACTCAAATGCAAATTTGCGTAATTAGTCCACTCTTACTAATCTCCAAATTGTACCAAAAATCTATCCATTTGTCAATTTCTTTTTTATTAATTGTAAATGAAGAATTCGATTTTAGTTATAATTTCAAAATAACATTTTATTATTTTGAACTGAATAATAATAAATATTTATTATTTTGAAATGAATAATAATAAATATTCATTATTTTAAAATATTATTTCTTATTTTCAAATAAAATAGTGAATGTCATTTATTAATTTGAAATAAAAGAAAAATATTTTTTTGAACTAGAATATATAGTATGTAGAATCTAAAGAAGGAATAGAGTAAATAAAATACTTTATTTTTAATATATGATTTTCATTTACAAATAACTGAAACAGTGGGTACTTTAAATTGACACTTTTCTTGGTACAATTTGAATATGCCTAAGAGTGCCTAGACGATTTTGTAAGTTTGCATTTCAACTTTGACATTTGTATTTTATCTATATTTTATGTGGCATATTTTGTATACTATTGTGTTGTTACTATGAATTTGTTTTTCTCACTTTTTAATTTTGTTTAAATTTATAAATTAATATACCACACATATGAATTTATTGTTTAAAGCAAGATTAATTGTATTATTTTTAATTAAAAAATTAGTTCTATTCTTTTAATTCTTAACACTATTATTAATTTTATAGCTAGTATATGTGTTGTGTTATACTATGAATTTTTAAAATTTTGTTTTTATAAAATAATTTATTATAGAAATTTTAAATTCTAATTTTATAAACTAAATTCTCTTATATAAATGTTTCTTATATTATTTTCATATATTGTATCTTAAATAGAAAGTTATTTTTTGTGTTGTTTTTCGAGTGAAGGTTATGCCAACATTAAAATTTTACAAGAATAGTGTCTAAATCTATGTTAGTCTTTTAGAACTTAACCGAAAATATTTAAAAAAAAATTAAATACTATACATTAATTTTGAGAAATGATTAAGTTCATTAAAAAATTAGTTCTTTAATACTTCAAGTAATGTTATATTAATGATTAGTGCAAAATAGAATTATGTTGTTCGAATTACAAATTAATCCTTAAACCGCAAATTAGAAACTACCTCTTACCTATGTACATAATAAACAAAATTTAGGTTAAAAAATTAATTCCCAAAATTTGTAAAAATATAAATTTTTAATTCATCCGAAGCGGAGCGAGGGTAATCGCTAGTAATTTGTAAGTATTACCTTATATAAGTTATAATAATTTATGCATTTGCATTTTGCTGCATTTATTCTGTAATAATTTCTCAGCTTCTTATTATTTGGTTCTCTAAACTTTTTCATTAATACTATATTTTTTAAAATATCATTAGTTTAAATTAGCAAAATCTGACAAGATAAAGTTTTGATATCCACTAAATCAAAGTAATATGATACAAACTATATAACGTCCAATACATAAAAATAATTTATCTACACTTAATTTTATTCTCAATCTAAAAATAATTATCACATTAATGCATTAGGTTAAGAAGTAAATTTAGTAGAAGAGAGATGTATTACAAAATGAGGGGGGGGGGGGGGATTTACATTAGTAGTTCCGTCTAGAATTTATTTCGGTATTATAAAAAGAATTAAATGTACACAAATTATGTGTTTAATTATCTGGAAGTCTTAAAATTATGTTATTATAAATATCGGAAAATTTCTTTTTTATTTTTTTTGACAATAGCCCCTAGGATTGGAATATTGCAATAACCAACATATGTTTAGTACTTATTGAACACTGAAATAGAAGTTATAGCATTATGAAATCTGAATTATTTTGCTGATATATAAATAATGATATAGTTTTATATAAAAATGATTTCATTTATAATTCATGTAAAATTAAAATTATTAGTTTAGTATATATAACTTTCTAAAATAAAAAAAATTATGATTCTGAAGCGGAGCGAGATCCCTTCAGTTCTTTATCATTTCTCCTCAAATCGAGTTTCAATCCATCTTTTTTTCATATTTGAAGCGATAAAAACCGCTTTATTTACTAAACCTGCTTGAGCCAAACCTGATATAATGGTAAAAAGTTTTGTAATTTTATCAGGTTTTAATTCATTTGTTAACATTTCTTCATATAAATCCATGGCCTTTTGTGCATTATTTGAATGGAGAAACGCACCAATTAATGTAATGTATGTAATTTCATAGCATTTAATTTCGGCCCACTCGATTTTTTTATTCCTAAAAAAAATTCAAAAGCGGTTCCTAATTTTCCGTTTCTACATAAACCAGATATAATTAGATTTTGAAGAAATCACATTAGGCGAAATATTAAATTTCTCCATTTTATTTAATAGCTTGAGGGTTGTTTGGTTCGAGTTTTAAACGATACCTTGGAATATATGATTCCAAGGAATCATAATCCATGGAATGTAATTCTAAAGCATTTGTTATTGATATATTTGGTTTGATGTATTTATTCCAAGAAATGTAGAATATCTTGATTTATTGATATTCCAAATTTGACAAATTTATTAGATCAACAAATTAATGAGAGAAAAAAAGTTTTCTTATAAAGATTTATTTCCTTATTTCTCACTTCCCTTCTAGAGGTGGCAAACGGACGGGTCGGGTCATATTCGGGTTAACCCATTTGGGTTCGGGTCAATTTTATGTTCGGGTCACCATCGGATTTCGTCAACACGGGTCAGGTCGAGTCGGTTTTAAATCTTGTGTTGGTCGAATTCTTTTTGGGTTGAGAGTGTCTTCGGGTGAGTTTCGGGTTGGGTCGGGTTGTATTCGGGTTATCTGGGTTTGGTATCTGGGTTTGGATTATTTCGGGTTCAGATTGAATGGATGTTCAAGTCAGGTGAAAGTCGAGTCTTTTCAGGTTGACGGGTTCGGGTTGTATTTTCTCGGAACTGGCAAATGCTGATCTGTCATGAACCATCCGACTCGGCCTAAATCCTAACAACCCAAAACCCATAATGGCTGATCACCTGAGATCTGGATAACCCAAAAATTAACTGACTTTGAAACGGGAACGACTTGAAACCTGAAATGACCCGAGCCCGACCCTAAACTCGAACAATCCATGACTCGAGGTGACAAACTTAACCCGAACCCAAGAGACCCGCCCGACCAACCAGTAACTAACCAGACCCAAATACAAAAAGGTTACCCAATCTAATAAACCCTTAACCTGAATGACTCGAAACCCAAAACTATTTGAATTGACCCGAAATTTTTCGCAAATGATATTTTGTTGAATTTAGTTGAATCTATATTATGACATATTTATTATTTGTTATTGGTAATCTTAGTTGAATCTATGTTATAAAAACTATCTATGTTATGATATATTTATTATTTGTTGTTGGTAATCTTAATTGAATCTATGTTATGATATTTATTATTTTGAAGTCCCAGTCAGATTAAATTATTTTCGGGTTATATTCGGATTTCGGGTTGTTTTAAAATTGGTCCAATTTGGGTTCGGGCCAATTCGGATCTTGGTTTATCGGGTCTAGGTTCTCGAGTTACGGGTTATATCGGGTTCGGACAACTCGGGGTTTATGCTGGGTCGGGCTAGAGAGGCCATCAAACAACAATTTCTTCGGGTTCGGGTTTGTCAGTTCCGAATCGGGTCGGACATCGGGCGGGTCGGGTGGGTCTTTCGGGTTCGGGTCATGTTTGCCAGCTCTATTCCGTCCTCATGGGAATGTGGAAAGCCACCAGTTTGGGTGGTTATTCTATTCCCACCAAATAATCTCATGGGAATCTCGGATGCCATTACTTTATTATCTAGTGACTTACCAAACGTAGGAATGGAATCCATCCTATTTGGATGTATTGGCATCATAATTTAAAAGAACGAACCAAACGGCCCCTTAATGCCTGCCTCTAAATCTCCAGTTTTACAAAATCCGTCAATTAAGGGTGTGTTTAGGAACATTTTTATTTTCCGTTTTTTATTATTTTTTTCCATAAAAAAAACTAAACTTGTTTGATATTTTCAGCCCGTTTTTATTTTTTCTTGCCAAATTGCCCCAAAAAAACGCAATTTCATAAACGAGAAATATACGTTTTCAGCTTTCCAATTTTATTTTTTGCAGCCGCCACTGAACTTAGTACATCAACCTCATGTCTTCATGCCCAAACGAAACATTCTTCCAAGCTCTATCTTCAAACAATAAAAAAATATATTTTTCTCCTCTACCGTTTTTGAAAACCTTGAGACTTGATCAACAAACGTTTGTCAGGTATAAACAATTTTTTGTTTTTTGTCCATTTGTATTTAATTTCTTGAATCAATTATTTTATTCCATTGACTTTCATGATTAGAAAATATTGAATTTGACAATTTCTGCTAACTATTGCAAATATATATATATATATATATATATATATATATATATATATATATATATATATATATATATATATATATATATATATATATTATAATCTGTATTGATTCTATTGGTCTTGTATATAAAAGTTACGTTGTGTCCGGACTCAAGTTATATTTTATTATATATATATATATATATATATATATTATAATCTGTATTGATTCTATTGGTCTTGTATATAAAAGTTACGTTGTGTCTGGACTCAAGTTATATTTTATTATATTATTATATTTAGTAGATGGAACAACCAATACGGAATGTTCAAGTTGAGGATGATGAAGTTGTTGAAGTTGAAGGTGGTGATGTATGGACTCTTCAAATTGAGGATCTTTTTATTAACCTTGTTGTTGAAGAAGTGAAGAGTGGTAATAGATAGACAACAACTTTGAAAAAACATGCTTGGAATAGAATATGTGCTGAGCTGATGAAATAATCTGGAAGAGATTTTACATTAAATCAGTAAAAAAACAAGTACAGTACTTTGCGGCAATGTTGGAAAGGTTTTTTTCAAGAAATCATTCGAGGTGAGAGCTTAAAGTATTAAATGTGATTATATCAGGTTTAAACCCTAAATCATTAATCTTTGCAAGCAAAATTAAACCTTCTTTTACTCTAAAGACTTTACAAAGACTGTTTATTACCATATTAAACCTGATTAATTCTGGTTTCACCTCTGAATCCGGTTTTGGCATTTCATCGAGCAGTTTGAGCGCATCAACTGGACCTGATTTACACAACTAATGCTACATCCCAATTCCGTTTTTGGCTTTGGAGTGGAACAATAAACAATATTAGTACAATAAGACATAGAATATAAAATATAAGTATTTGTATACTGAATTTCTAAAATAAAATATTAGATAATCTACTTGTCTCTCGAATCCCGATACCCTGAACTTATGACCTGAAAAATAGGGGAAGGATTAGTCCACCATTCAGGAAGGGCACCCGCCTCATATGCCACAATACAAAACATAATATTTTATAAAAAAAATAGTAAATAATAATAAGATAAATTTTCTGAAATAATCATTAATAAAAATATTTCTGTGTTGGGTAGATCGGCTGCCATAGACATTGAGAGCCATGTGTTTCTTCACTATTAGGAATCATGGACATCGAGAATCATGTGCGGCATCATTATTATAACGTAAAATAATTTATATAAACTAAACAATTTAAAATGTAAACATATAGAAGAATAAGTCCTTACCTTGAAAGAAATTTGACATGACTAGATGATACTCAAATTTTCAAAACGTCTCACCCACCTTGACATGAATAAAAAGATGAAAATGATTTTTATTTGGCAATAGATAGTATTTTTTGCAAATGGTATAATGAGTTATAGCTATTTATAAGCTAGAAGAATTTGCCACCAATGTGTTGTTAAATTATAAAGATGCATTTGTATGTTGGAGATATTTTGTATACATCATTCTAGATGGTGTGGTCTTCTAGGAGCGGTGTGGTCTCCAACACATGATGTGGTCTTGTAGGATGGTTTGATTAGATGTGTCATGTATGTATAGTCTAGTCTAATTGATTAGATGATAATGTACGTATAGTATAGTCTAGTGTATAATAGGATAATCTATTACATAATAGGAGGGTCTAGAGTAGGTTTAGTTTTGGTTATAAATAAAGGAGATTTGCCTTGAAAAGCACCACTCAAAGGTTCATTGAACCATTCAGACAACAACTTTTGTATATCTCTCTTCTCTTGCAATAAGAAGTTTATCTTATTTTTAAAGTTTCATTGTTAAATCATTTCTTCTTCTACTATTGTTCCTTTTTAGATTAGTGTGAGCTTATTGCTGCACTACTATTTTCGTTGCTACCATGAGGTCATTGGCTGGTTCAGTGATGTGTAACTGCACAATCATTGTTAGCGACACGGTTATCATATACAGTCCCTGTGTTGGCTATACGGTTTCCCTACATGGTATCAAGGATTCGAGTGTGGTAGACAACGTTGGCGATAGATTGTGTTGTTCTCGTTACCTTGGCGAAGAGGAGGATTGTTTACTTCGGCATCCATGGAGTCTGGAGGTCAGGTTAGTGGACTTGGTACTAAGACTCTGAATTTTTCGAACTATCAGATTTGGTAGAGGTTGATGGAGTCTTGTATTAAGAGTGAGAAGTTGTGTGAGATTGTTGTTGGTATGAAGATTGCACCGGCACCTGTTACCAGTACAAATGGTACGGTGACAAATGCATTACCAGTAGAGGAGTGATCGGCTGCGAATGCTAAGGCAGAGTTCGTGTTGTTGAGATCGATATCAGACGAACTATTCAAGTATGTTAGAGGGTGCAAATCAGTGGCTGAGATTTGGAGAACTCTTGACGAGTTTCTCAATAAGAAGAATACGACACGATTATAATTCCTGAAGAATTAGTTGGCGAGTTCACACAAGGTGAACTCTCTACCTCTCAATACTTCTTGAGAGTAAAGAGCTTGTGTTTTAAGATTTCTATCTTGCAATCAGAGGAAGATTTGTCGGAGGCCCAGGTGAAGTTTTACATTATTCACGGACTTCGAAAATAGTAGGTCCCCTCCATTACCTCTATACAAGGGTGGGCGCAGCAGCCATCCTTGACGGAGTTCAAAAATTTACTTGCTTCTTAAGAATCATTGGCTCGGCAAATGACGGATTTTTCGATTTTCAAAGACCGAAGGTCGCGCTCTTGTGTCTAACAAGGTAAAATATTATTATGATCAAGAGAGAGTAAGAAGGAGGTCACAAAGAAGGAGAAGTCTTCCTTAAATGGTGGTGTTCGGTCAGCTCTTAAGTGTTACCGATGTGGGAAATCCGGTCGCATAAGGAGAAATTGTCGTGTTAAGTTGAGTGGAGGAAATGCCACGCATAAAGATGATAAAGGTTGAAGTTTGGGATACGAGATTCGTGGCAGAAGGAGTTTCATTACAAGTATATGTTTCTATTAACTATGAGGTGTTGGGAAATCCATAGCCATGTACGCTACATGCGCAACGGAACCTATGGATTTAACCCGTCCTAGGATCTACGTTAAGGGAAAAAAAGTACGAGATTAACCATTAAAATTTATACCTTAGATCTTCCTGATCCGCGAGAACTTGTTTGAAACCTTTCGCCACAAGCATTGCTTTGTAGGTTTGTACCTTTCCATCCACATTAGTCTTCTTCTTGAAGACCCACTTACATCCGATCGTCTTCAAGCCTTCGGATGGTCAATTTCCAAACTTGATTGTCTTGCATGGATTGCATCTCGGCTCTCATGGCCTCTAACCATTTTTGAGAGTCAGGACTCTTCATAACATCTTGGTAGGACGTGGGTTCATCATTAATGAATGTCACATCATCATCGTTAGACACAAGAAATCCGTATCTCTCATGCTCATGACGAATCCTACTAGATCTATGTTAAGTCTGTTGTGTTTCAAGCTTGCCAACTCTTTGAGAGCTTGTTTGGTCTTCCGTCACGGGTTCTGTACTGTAACTGTAGGTGAGTCTCGAATTTCTTCGAGTTGTACTTTACTCCCACGCTTCTCATGGAGACAAACTCTCTTTCTGAGAAAGCACCATTGCGGGCAACAAACACTTTGTTTTCCGATGGGTTGTAAAAGTAATATCCTCTTGTCTCTTTAGGATATCCCACGAACATACACTTATCGGATTTAGGTCCGAGCTTATGAGAAACTTGACGTCTGGCATAAGCCTCACATCCCCAAATCTTAAGAAAAGATAACTTGGGGCTATTCCTTATCCATATCTCATATGGTGTCTTTTGAACCGCCTTTGATGGAATTTTGTTCAGTATGAATGTTGCTGTCTCAAGAGCATAACCCTAGAAAGACGTTGAAAGATTCGTTTGACTCATCATCGATCGAACAATATCCAATAAGGTTCGATTCCTCCTTTCGGACACTCCATTCCAGTGAGGAGTTCCTGGAGGAGTCAGTTGTGAAACAATTCCAGATTCTCTGAGATGATCCTCAAATTCCTTACTCAGATATTCGCCTCCTCGATCAGATCGAAGTGCTTTAATCTTCTTGCCAAGTTGATTTTGTACTTCATTCTTAAATTCTTAGAACACTTCAAAGGATTCAGACTTGTGCTTCATTAGGTAAACATAACCATATCTACTGAAATCGTCCGTGAAATTTATGAAGTACCGATACCCACCTCTAGCCGGCGTACTCACTGTTCCACATACATCAGTATGTATGAGTTCTAATAAGTCATTGACCCTTTCACCAACTTTTGTGAAGGGTTTCTTAGTCATCTTACCTAGCAAACAAGACTCGCATGTCTCAAATGATTCCAAATCAAATGAGTCTAAAAGTCCATGAGAGTGGAGTTTAGAAATGCATTTCTCATTGATATGGCCTAAGCGATAGTACCAGAGGCATATCGTATTTGAGTCATTTGGTTTAAATCATTTAGTGTTAATGTTATATATGGACTTATAATTCTCTTTCTTAAGATCTAGCACATAAAGACCTCTTTCTAATAGAACATTTCCATAGAAAAGATTATCTTTTAAGATAGAACAATTATTATTCTCAATAACAAATTTATAACCATCCAAAACTAGACTAGAAATAGAAATAATACTTCTGCTTATAGCAGGTACAAAATAACAATTATTAAGTACTAATACAAGTCCACTAGGCAAATTCAATAAATAAGTTCGTACGGCTAATGCAGCAACTCTTGCTCCATTTCCCACATGTAGGTCGACTTCGTCCTTAGCTAATCTTCTACTTCTTTGTAGTCCCTGCACATCATTACAAATGTGAGTACCATATACGGTATCCAATACCCAAGATTTAGGAGTAAATGAATTAGTTTCAATAACAAAAATATCTGAAGCGGTAGTCACACTACCCTTCTTGATTTCGTCCTGATAGAGTTTGTAGTTTCTCTTCCAATGGCCAACCTTGTTGCAATGGAAGCAAACTCCCTCTTTGTCTTTCTTGATCTTAGGTTTAGGCAGCACCTTGCCTTTACCCTTGTTCTTGTTCCCGGTCTTCTTACCCTTCTTCTTGTGAACTATTAGAATATCTTTGACAACATTTGTCTTCATGTCCTCCTGTGCATTCTTAAGCATCCCATGCAACTCGATGATGGATTTCTCCATCTGATGCATATTATAGTTCATGATGAATTGCTTGAAACTAGGAGGTAAAGACCTGAGAATTATGTCAACAGTCAATTCTCTGGGCATAGCTGAACCAATCCTCTCCAATTGATCAAGATAGCTCTTCATCTTGAGTACATGAGCACTCACGGATGAACCTTCAGCTATCTTTGTGTCAGTCAGAGAGACGGTCGCTTTGTAGCCCTCAACTCTAGCCTGCTTTTGGAACATTTTTTTGAGAGTTAGGATCATATCGTAAGCGCCCATGTCCTCCAGTTGCTTCTGAAGCTCGGAGGTCATGGTTGCTAGCATGAGATAAGCTATCTCCATGTCGTCCTTAACGTATTTAAAATACGCATCTCGGGTAGCCCTTGTGGCTCCCTGTTATGGTTTCTCTGGGTAAGCCTCTTCTATGACATACAGTTTATTGTCAGCCTTGAGAACAATTATCAGGTTTCTAAACCAGTTAAGGAAGTTAGACCCATTGAGCTTATCCTTCTCAAGGATAGATCGCAAAATCAACCCAGTTGAATTATTATTTGCTATTATTCTACAAGTTAAAATGTAAAGTGCCATTATTATTTATTCATTAGGGTTGTTTTGTTTTAGTGTTTCTAATATTGTACTCCCACTATTTTTCTTCAAATCAACCACCTTCGTAGTATTGATTCAAAATCTTCAATTAAATGAAGTTTCATAGTGAGTCAAGATCCGTATTTCATTGAGCAGTAAGTGTGCTCCGGCGCAACCCTTAATGCTGAGCTATTTAGGTAGGAACACTTTCCAATTGTATCATATGCAACTCTTTCCTTTTATGGAATGAGTATCTTATACTCGGTGTATTATCCCATCTTGTGCCCCGAGCCCAAGTCCGACTTGCTTGCTCAGTTAAGTTTAACCATGTATGAGTATTGGCAAAGTAGTTTCTAGCACACTCAGCTCATGCATGACCTGTGTTAGTCACTACTTCCCGTGTGCCCCTTTCCACAGACAATCCCCACATGCCCAGCTCCGGAATCCCATGTGGAAAACTGTCTGAGTAATGTGGGTTACACTGATATGGGAGGCACTTCATTACTTAATATTCTAAAGGATTTTGTTTTAGATTTATAAATAAACATCACAGAAACTAAGTTAAATAAGGTATGAGCATAATCCTCACGAGCGATCATGAGGTTCCTAATTCTAGATCTATCTCTAGATTGCAGGAGTAATCTTCAACGAACCCTTCGTTGTGTGTGCGAAGATCCAATGCCATCTTCTGAAGATTGCGCCAAGATCTCTTGCCTTGAAGTCTTGAAATAATATCTATCCTAACAACTATCGTATTGCTAGAAAAGGTAATTTAAAAATTTGGACAACTCATATGTTGCCATAATTATAACTTTGGACAACTCACTAGTTGCCATGGATATTAAATAAAATTACAAGCATTCACACACCGGATTACATCACAGAACAATCACAAATCTAAAGCTCATACCATATTTGTATATTTAAATTCCACGTATAACAAAAATTTGGGTTTCTCGCAAAATCAGCATTATTCCGTTGGGAACGGAACTGTTCTGTTCTAAACAGAACTATTCCGTTCTCAACGGAAGTACTCCGTTCTCAACGGAGACGTGCTAGAAATTCATATTTTCTTTTGTTTTAGTTCCGTTTCCAAAACGGATTTCGAAAAACTAGTTTTCGAAACTCCAGAAAATCATAAAATCCAATATTATATTCCTAGAAACTATTTCCGTGATGTTTTGAAATAATATTTTCAAAATCCTAAAATTTATTATACTAGAATTTAATAAATTTTAAATATGTAATCGATGATTATTTCCTTAACGAAAGCTCTGATGCCACTGTTGGGAAATCCATAGCCATGTACGTTACATGCGCAGCGGAACCTATGGATTTAACCCGCCCTAGGATCTACGTTAAGGGAATAAAAGTACGAGATTAACCATTAAAATTTATACCTCGGATCTTCCTAATCCGCGAGATGAAGAACGGATGTCGGTCTGAACTATTCTGACTCGCAACCGTCTCCTTCCTGAAGCTCGGCTCGCGAAACTCCTTCTAGATTCTCAGCGAGAAAACTCCTTCTTGAAGCTCGGCTCGCGAAACTCTTTCCTAAAGCTCGGCTCAAGAAACTCCTTCTTCTCCTAGGGATGAAGATAGATCGCTCGCAAGATCTCAGGATAGAGAACCTCTACTCATATCCACGCGAACTTCACACAAACGGAATAACTAGACTTTGCTAGACAAGTCCGGAAATACTTTTCGAATATCTCTCAAAACTTTCTCTCTCTTTTCTGTGTAATAGATGACCTCTAAGGCTTTTGAGTTGTGTATTGAATATAGGGGGCCCAGAGATATATCCCTCATGACGAGTGGAACAAATCCCATCTTGGTCACTCACATTCCTCGTCATAATTCAGTGCATACCTAATGATGACCCTTATGATCATCCCATTACGGATGATGTAGGATCATATTAAAGTATGCAGTTCCACATACAAGAATCCATGGTGACCTCAGGTCATAGGAACAAGTACACTATTCATATGGGAATCACTAATGACATATACCATGCATATTCTCATAGTGTGGTCAGTCCAGTGTGTGTTCTCTAACATGTACCTATATTCCAGGCTTGACATCCCCATGTCCATGATCAGGAGAACATGATCATCCAGCTTTCGAATATACTAGTGTGGATATGTAACTTCTTACCTGAAATATGTCTATCTCTATAAACATCCTACATATCACTAGGGACAGTTTAGAATGTCATTCGTTGGTTACAGTTCTACTATCAGAATCACGTAGTCTGATGACGTGAACCCGAAGTGTCATTCTTGGTTGATATAAGATTTACATTCACAACCCATACACACACATATATATAAGAAACAACCTTTATTGAATAAATAATAATGTCTTAATACATAATCAATTTCCTAGTACAAATACATTTGGCCTAGGGCACTAATCCTACATGAGTGCCACTGAATTGTCGATTCCGATTGCGGCTATCAACTTACTGGTGATGATTCCAAGTTTACTTCACTTCGCGGGTATAAGGGCAACACTGTCTTTGTTACTATCGACAATCTTGTTCAGCATGTGGTGAATGGGGGTGTGGTGGTTGTTTATGGTCAAGACCATGAGTTGATTACTCTTGATAGCATTTATCACGTGCCTGGTATGAAGAAAAGTCTTCTGTAGGTGGTGAATGCAATTGATGTAGGTGAATATGTATTGTTTGGCCCAAAGGATGTTAAGTTCCTCCGGAATGTGGAGGAGGTGAAGGGTGATGTTACTCACATCGCTAAGAGGGTAAATGACTTGTATGTTCTATCGGTTTCTTTCTCGTATGTTAATAAGATGAGTAACTATGATGGTGTGTCGATTTGGCATGCTAGGCTCGGCCATGTGGGTATTGATAGGTTGAATGCGATGGTTTTGAGGAATATTATCAATGGGCTTCCATCACTTTCTTTTCCAAGTGGTATTGAGGTGTGTGAGAGTTACCAATATGGAAAATCTCATCGGCTGTTCTTTGACAAGTCACGTTCAAGGTGTAAAGGTGCGTTGGAGCTTATTTATGGTAATTTGATGGGTCCTACACAAAATCTGTCATATTCGGGTGCTCGGTATATGTTGGTACTTGTCGACGATTGTACACGGTATACTTGGGTTTATTTTGTGAAGGAGAAATGGGAGGCTTCTACTAAATTTTGAAAACTTAGAACAATGGTTGAGGAAAGGCTCAGTAAAAGAATTAAGAGGTTTCGAATCAACAAAGGAGGCTAGTTTGCATCCAAGACATTTCTCTCATTTTGCAAAAGTCATGGCATAAGAAGGAGATGACTTGTACTTATACACCCCAACAAAACAGTATGGCAGAGAGAACATTTTGGCATCTGGTAGAGGTGTGCAGGAGTTGGTTATATGCGAAGAATTTACTAAAGGCCTTATGGGCAGAAGGTATGGCATGTGCTACCTACGTGGTTAATCGGCTTCCCTACAGTCCTATTAGCATGAAGTCACCTCACGAGTTGATGCTCGATGATAAGCCAAGTATGAAGTATTTGAAGGTGTTCGGTTGTACATGTTTTGTTCATGTATCAGATGAGAAGAGGATGAAGTACGCTAAGTCTCGGAAGTGTGTTTTCATTAGTTATGATCAAAGAAAGAAGAAGGGAAATGCATGGATCTGACAACTCATAAATTCATTGTCTCTCAAGACATGGTGTTTAATGAAGTGCCTTGTCTATATTGTGATGGTGGTTCTCAAGTGGTAGTTTCAAATCTGTCGATGCCATATGTTGATCGCATGGGTAACCCAGGTGTTGATCACTTGGGTAATCTGAGTGAAGGTCCGAGGTTCTCTTAGCCTAAATCGACTATCACAGGTTCATATGAGATGTATCAAGGTGATAGGGGGAGAGACGAAGTGCAATCACAAGAAGAGAACAATGCACAAGCTCCAAGGAGGTCAACAAGGATGTCAACTCGGTCGGCTAGATATAGAGATAGAAACTTTGCGTCGACACATTCATGTTTCTTTTCCGGATCGACGGATGGTGAACTTTCATACTTTGATGAGGCGAAAGGTAACGAGTTATGGGAAGGTACTATGGATGAGGAGATACAATCTCTTCGGAAAAATAAAACGTGAGATCTTATTCCGAATCCCAAGGGTGTGGACCCGGTTACTTGCAAATGAGTCTACAAGTTGAACGCAAGGGGAATAAAAGTATTGAGCGCTATAAGACAAGACTTGTAGCGAGAGGGTTTTCTCAATGGTATGGTGAAAACTATGACGAGACATTTAGTTCTGTTGCCAAGATGGCATCCGTGTAAATTGTGATTTTAATGACTGCTTCGCTAGGTTGGAAGCTATAGAAGCTGCATATGAAGAATATTTTCCTGTATGGTGAACTCGATAAGGAGATTTATATAGAGCAACCGGTTGGGTATATTTAGAAGGTACTTCCTGACTATGTGTACAAGCTGAAGAAGGCACTGTATGGTTTGAAGTAGGCACCTCGACCTTGGTATGGCAAGATTGTGGAGTATTTGCAATTTCATGCTATTTTTCTCTGAGTTCGGATCACAGTTTATTTGTGAAGAGGAAGGCGAGTTTACACATGGTCGTCCTTTTATACGTGGACGACATGATCATCACTTGGAATGATGAAGGCAAAGATGCAAGACTTCGGGGCGATCTCTCAATTCGATTTGAGATAAAGGATCTTGGAAAGCTTAGCCACTTTCTGGGATTGGAAGTGGAAGGTTTGAAAGACGGGTATTTCCTCTATCCAATGGGTTATGCCAGAAAGCTCATTGAGAAATTTGGCGTCAAAGAAGGTAAGTGTTGTTCTACACCGCTGAACGCAAATTTTAAGTGAGTCGTGATAATGGTAAGGTTCTTGCGGATCCTCGGAAGTTTCGTGTCCTTGTTGGAAGCTTGATTTAATTTATAATTATGAGACCGAATATTGCCTTCGGGGTTGGTCTTGTAAGAAAGTTTATGCAAGGTCTGACAAAGTCACATCTAGATGCAGCAAAGATGATTCTCAAGTATGTGAATTCGACTCTTGGTCTCGGGTTATTTTATAAGAAGCGTTATGAGTTTGTTCTATATGGATATACTGATGCTAACATGAGCAGTGATTTGGATGATCAGAAGTCTACATCTGGTTATGTTTTCTCGTGTAGTTCTGCAAGTATTTCCTGGTGTAGTAAGAAGTAAGATTCGGTCTCTCTTTCTACTACTGAGGCATAGTATAAGGCATCATCACTTGAGGCACAAGAGTGTGTTTGGTTATGGTGGTTGGTTGAGGATGTTAACGACGTGGTCACTGCCATGAAGGTTATTCGAGACAATGACCAGAGTGTATTGATATTGGCGACTGATTTGTTTGCCATACGAGAACCAAGCACATTGAGATCAACCATCATTTCATTCGAGAGAAGCAGCTTGATGGAACTATTGGAGTTGAGGATGTAAGAAGTGTTGACAGCGTGGCTAACATCTGTAGGATTAGTGCCATCTGTGCAGTCATTGTTATTCTGCTTCTATGTTAGCGACGCGATTATCATGTACAATCCATGTGTTGGCTGTACGGTTTCCCTACATGTGTGACATGAAAAGACCACTTAAAAGCTAGTTTTAATGACATGCATGAGCACAATTACACCCCTTTATTACATATTACTATGGAAATCAAATAAATGAGAATTTGGAGTGCTAAAAATCTCTCTAGCGGGCTTGTTTGATGTGAGATTAAAGGTTGGAAATGAAAGGATTTTCTAGGAAACTAGTTTGATTGTTGTGTTTGATGGTTGAAAATTAGCAAGAAACTAAATTCTTAATGGAAACTAATTTCTGTGGATCTCACATTTTTAGTGCAATTTGTTTTCCACTCAAAATGGAGAGAAAACACATTCTCTCTTCTCATCTCAAATATTATATTATATTATATTTTCATAAATCTCACCTCCAAGAAAATAAAATTTTATTTCAAATAATACTTTAATATTTTAATTTTTTTACTTTAAAATTTTAAATTTTTATTTAAAAATAAAAACCTTTATTTTTTAAATAATATTTTGTAATTTTTAAAATAAATAGACTTTATTTTTTAAAAATAAACGTTCTTTATTTTAAAAATAAATATTCTTTATGTTAAAAATAAATATTTTTTATTTTAAAAATAAATAATTTTTAAAATAAATAAAGACATTTTATTTGTTTTAATAAATATACAAATAACATTGGGAAATCCATAGCCATGTACGTTACATGCACAACGGAACCTGTGAATTTAACCCGCCTTTGGATCTACGTTAAAGGAATAAAAGTACGAGATTGACTATTAAAATTTATACCTCGGATCTTCCTGATCCGCGAGACGAAGAACAGATGTAGGTCTGAACTTTTCTAACTAGCAACCTTCTCCTTACCGAAGCTCTACTCGCGACCTCCTTGCTTCTCCTAGGGATAAAGATCGATCGCTCGCAAGTTCTCAAGATAGAGAACCTCTACTCGTATCCACGCAAACTTCAGACATACTGAATAACCGGACTTGGCTAATAGACGGCCTTTAAGGCTTCTAAGTTGTGTATCAAATAGAGAGACTCTGCCCTTCTATTTATACTAAAGAGAGAGGCGAACGATTGCTCAGTTACCATAACTAAAAAACCTAATATGCGCCTATTCCGTTACCAATGGAACTATTCCATTGCCAACGGAATACTTGGCAGCTAAGGTTATTACAGTTTCCATATATATTCCGTTGGGAACGGAACTATTCCGTTGGGAACGGAACTATTCCGTTGCCAACGTAATTGTACTGTTTTGTTCAATCAATTATCCAATAATTGATTATTTCGTTCACCCATCTATACATCAAATGTATAACAACTTTTTTTGAGGCATATTCATCCCGTACGAATGGAGTTCATTGTGTGACCGTGTAGGTTCCATTTAACGCTGGCAACGATCTTCTAAAGATCGTAAGTCATGAGTAACCTCTAGACTGATGTCATGACTATCCATGTTAAATGAAATGATCAGCGATCATAAACCTATCTGAATAGACATTTGCTTATTCCTTTTGTTCTACGATATACATCTTGATCACAAGGTACGGGAATATGTCATCCTTGAGTTTGATCAAAGTCTCTTTCCTGATCAAGAATTAGACTGAGTAAATACAAAATGATATTAACAACACATGTTAATCCATTTTGAGCATGGCCATGCATTTCCTTCTGTCCTAGTTCATCAGGGGGCCCAGAGATATCTCCCTCATGACGAGAGGAACAAATCCCATCTTGGTCACTCGCATTCTTCGTCATGATTCAGTGCATGCCTAATGATGACCCTTATGATCATTCCATTACGGATGATGTAGGATCATATTAAAGCATGCAGTTCCATATACAGGAATCCATGGTGACCTCACGTCGTAGGAACAAGCACACTATTCATATGAGAATCACTAATGACATATACCATGTATATTTTCATAGTGCGGTCAGTCCAGTACGTGTTCTCTAACACATACCTATATTCCAGGTTTAACATCTCTATGTCCATGATCAGCAGAACATGATCACCCAGCATGCGAATATACTAGTGTGGATATGTAGTTTCTTACCTGAAGTATGTCTATCACTATAAACATCCTACATATCACTAGAGACAGTTTAGAATGTCATTCATTGGTTCACAGTTCTACTATCAGAATCACGTATTCAATCACGTATTCTGATGACGTGAACCCGAAGTGTCATTCTTGGTTGATATAAGATTTACATTCACAACCCATACACGCAGATATATAAGAAACAATCTTTATTGAATAAATAATAATGTCTTAATACATAATCCATTTCCTAGTAAAAATACATTTGGCCTAGGGCACTAATCCTATAAATAATGCTTTAATTAATTTCTTAAATAAAGATTAGTAATTTTTGAATTTTCACATTCGTATTTGTTAATCAAAATATTTTATCCCCAACTATTATTGTTGATGAAATTCAATTTACTAAAGTAACATCAAACAATGGAAAAGAAATAAATTTCTTAGGAATGAGATAAGAGAATGCTATTTCTAAGAATTAACTTTTTTTCATGGTTTTCTCTTATATCAAACAGGCCCAGAATGTAACAGCCACACAGTGAAAAAAATCAGTGTTGCAAAAATCTCCGATTTGGACTGATTAATTTCTGATTAGTATCAAATCTTTAGAAAAATGACTGGATTTAGCCAAATCTTTTTGAAAAATCTTTTGTTCGATTTGAACCTGATTTGGGCCTTTTTTTTGAGACTTGGTTCTATTTTTCTAAAAAAGCCTAAAAAATAATATTTGTATACTCTTCATGTATAGACTTAGGGTTTATTCTTACTCTTCGTGCAACTTACGGTTCAAACGACGAGCAGCGACTAACTTTTGGTGGGCGACGATTAAGAAATTATTGTGTTACTTTAACATGTTATTTGGTAGATGAATTTATATTATTTTTTAGTTGAGAAATTATAGTATTAGTTTATAATTTTATAATTAAAATATGATAATTTGCACAAACATAATTTCGATTAATTGCCGACTAATCCCGACTAATCTGATTAATCCTAAATCCCCACCTCGGAGATCGAGGAGCGATTTGCGACTTTTACAACATTGAAAAAAAATACCTCGAACTGACATATCAAATTTTATAAATAGGCTCTCTAATAAGAATAAATGACAACTTTTAATAATATAAGTCAAATTTTGATAATGTTAGTTTCTAAAATTTTGTGAAAATTTTGGGTTATAACATCAACCCAAAAAATTCTAAGAAAAGAAAAGTTGCAGAAACGTAATACAAAGAGATCAACAATTCATGAGCTACAAAGTGACTCTCAACCGTAACGGTACCACGGAAGGCCGTTGTTATTATATTCTCATTGCAACAAACATCACTTAGGAGAATGTTATCGCAAAAATTGGGACGCAATAAATGTCACAAAACGGGGCAAGTCAAACAACTGCATTGAAAAAAAGCGAGCAAGGCAAACACTGATGAATAAAAAGGATCACAAGTCACATAAAAGAGAGTAAAAGCTAGAATGTTTAGGTTAGTCAATCATTTGGGGACGAACGATTCTTTTCGTGGGGGTGATTGCTATAATCCAAAATTTTGAATTTTTTTAGCAGGGATATTTTTATTAATTTCTGTAATTTAGGCATTAAAAAAAATAGCTCAATAAATTGTTGGTTTTGATTTGGGAACAAAGAAATTAAAATCACTGAAATCAAGTTGTATATTTGTGAACTTTGATTAATTAAAGTTTAGGGTCCATTTAGCAAATATCACAATCCATATCTTTTCATTTTTTATCGTGGATCAGTTTCTATTGGACCCTTACTTACCATATATGTATTAATTTGAGTAACATAAAATTTGCATTTTGATTTAACTTTCTTAATGAGCTATTATTTCCATAAGACGCTATCTCGCTCCGCTTGGGAAAAATTGTATGTTCAAAAAAATATGTAATATAAGTGTTGCATAATTTGTATGGATACATTCTTCATATATTAACTTTTGTAAATATATGTACATATGAAATTTTAAGACATTTTGACAAAAATTTAATCTGTATACTGAAGTATGTGGTTGCATTTTCATCAAAATTAAAATAAGGCCACATGTATGATAATAAGTTGAAGCATTTCGTGAGTACAAAATAAAATTATTTTACTTTTTCACTTTCCTAAACCGGTAAATTGCATTAAATTTCCATATTCAAATTTATAGGGTTTTGTGAAGTTTTGAGAATTTATAGTGTTATATATGATGCCTAAATATTTCATATTGTAATACTCTTTATTGACACAGAGAATCAGTGTAGATTTTTTAAATAAAAAATTAGGTTTCATTCCAATAAGCTTTTTGAGAAATAATGTCTCACACAGAACATGAAAAATTAATTATATAATTTAATTCTATCAAGATAGAGATATTTAATAAAAAAATATTTTACTTTATATAAAAATAGTCAAAATGATTATCTTGCAAATTGTATGTTTATACTTATACGCAATTTTGAGCTATTTTTATGTGTTTTCCTTGTATTTAATAATTTATAATGGGTTGATAAAGATATAGTAAAATTATCTATCTCTTGTTATTCTGCACAAAAATAGGGTATAAAAGATCTACAAATTTTTTGAATGAGTTCACAATAACCTAAGTTGTGACTCACTTCATAATATGCTATAAGAAATTTGCCACAGATGATCAAATTCTGAAAAAAGGGTTAAAAACTAAAATTCTGAAAAAAAATTTGTAAGAAGCGGGATTTGAACTTGGGACGCACGGAATGTGTGGGGTACAACATACCACCACGCTTATGAAACTTTAGTCGGTCAAATATACTATAAGTACTATCAATAATGTAGGGGACCAAACTCATAAAAAAATTTCAAGCGTGGGGCCGAGTAATCAAATAGCTGTTTGACGGTATGGACACTTGTCAAAACCAAGCCCAATCCTCAAATTGGATGAAGTTAATACCCTTCCTTTTTGGATGCGCTGAATTTTTCTAGGGGTATTTTAGTAATTTTATGTGAATTTTAGATGTAATGATGTTAATGCCCTTGCCTTTTGGAAGCAGTGAAATTTTTCTAGGGTTATTTTAGTAATCCCAGGCGCATTTGAAGTGTAATGACATTAATACCCTTGATTTTTGGAAGAAGCAAAATTCTGCTGGAGTTATTTCACGCACAGTTTAAGTGTAAGGATATCTCGTTTTGGGGGTATTATGGTAATTTTAGCCGATGAAATTGAAGAGAACAATTGTCAGAAAAAATCCACTCCAAAATTCGAACCTGCGACCTCTAAGTCTTTTTGGTGTTAAATTACTATCAAAATAGGTATAAATAGTCTACTTTCCGTGAGGACACGTGCCAAATAGGGAAGAAACCTGAACTTTCTTGTATATATGATTAATGGGGGAGGTGAGAGCTTAAAAGGATATGACGGCTGTCTAGTTTGGAGCGGTCTGTCCCTCCTCTTCTCATTGAGATCCCAAGGAGAGCTGAACATGAAGCAAATAGGGGACTTTATTTTTTAAGTAGCATTTTTGTGGATAACAGTCATATGGAAAAAATTAAATAACTAAAACTACCGTCAGCTATTATGATAGTATATAGCTTGTATCGGCAGAAATCCTGGCGGAAGAGGCTATTTTTTTATTTTTTGCATTAGACTGTCTTAAACATGCTTAATTAGTCAAAAATAATCTGTACCGCCAGTACATCTGGCGGTAGAGGCTAAAAACTTAATTTTTATTCTTAACTGGCGATAGAGCCATTATTATTTCTTAAAATAGTACTCTAGATTTGATAGAAAGTTGTTTTTACTTTTTTAGTACTCTAGTTGCTTGCTGAAATGGGTAAAAACTCTCAATTAAGAAAAAAAAAATTTAGTCTCTATCGCCAGATGTGTTGACGGTAGAGATGAAAACAGTTCGGATATGGTTCAGATCGGGGTCATATCATATTCGTTTCCATATTATTTTCTCGGATCCGAATATGAATACGGATGCGAATACGGATCCGGTTCGGATATTACCAGATACAAATATGAATACATATATTTATCAGATATCCATATTTTGATGGATTGTGTCCTTTTTCAAATATATATTTCACTATTATCAACAAAAAACATGATAAAATAATAATAAAATCATAACAAGTTTCAAAATAGTAATAAGTAAATTGATGGATTTGAATAAATATCCTTATTCCTATTAAAAAATGATAAAATTGCTAAAATATTTTAAAAAATATCATTATTGTTATAAAATAAAGAACAATAAAAGAGAGAATTGGAAGGAGATAATTTCATTGAATTGTGGATTAAGAATACAATAATCACTGCCCTCTTTATATAGTAGAGGGTGAGTGCTGGTCAAGAAATTTCTTGCCTGATTTAGAATTACAATAAAGGAAATAATCTAACCTAAATACAATAGAATATACAATAATAAATATCCTGCCACAACTCCTTCTATTCTTACAAGCATTTTCTAATTTATCTTTTCTTAGGGGCCAAGTATTGGACATCCATATTAATTATATTCATAACACTCCCCCTTGGATGTCCATGTTTCATACGCATTAGAACTTGCCTCATTAAAAAGCTTACAAGGAAAACCCAGTAGGACAAAACCTTGGCTAAGGAAAAAAGAGTGCATCGCGTATTATCATTATTTCTTATTATTTCATATATTAAATATGTCTCGTTAAAACCTTACTAGGTAAAACTCTATGGGCAAAAATCCTAGGGAAGGAAAAAAGAGCATCATCATTCTATATATTACGCACAAAAGTTGCCTCGTTAAAAACCTTGCTAGGAAAACCCATTGGGACAAAAACCATAGACAAGGGAAAAAGAGTGCAGTGCGTTTTATTTCTCCCCCTCATATATGCAACTATATGTGAGATGACAAAGTTCAATCTCTGTAATATATGCTTAAGAAGAGATCCGCTGAATCATTATTTGAGGAGATTCGTTAAATATTCGTTTCACAATCATCATGCTCATGCATGAAAATAACTCAGCATCTTTTACTTCAATTGTCAATACATCAAACAAGTTATCTTGATGATCTTAATGGATGCGATTTCTCCACATTATATCATTGTAATAGATGGATTGTGAAACAATAACTCCTTCCGGGAAATAATATTCAATTTATGATTCAAGATAATATTTTATGCCTTAAAGAATTTAATCTTATATTCTTTTGAATAATATGGTAGCTTTTGGAGCTCTTCGAGAGTGCCATAAGATTTTAAATCATCAATATATATATATCAACATTCAAAAGGTAAATATATAGTTTCCTAAACGTAATTTTGATCAATTACATAACATTCATTCAACAAGCAATTTTATCACATATCTCAATATTGCATTAATTAGTACAAAGATCTTTGTAATTTAATAGATTAAATCTCTCGAGAGTTTGAAATGCTTCAGGCATTCTAAATCATTCAGGGATTTTCATTAATATATTGCAATCAAATGAGATATGAATAATTTGCTACTACGTTAATAAGTCCATCAAGGACGACAAAATTAGAAATATAATTGAATATCACAATTTAATTTTTCATTACATATTCTTAAAACACCCTCTTATAAGTTATACCCGCTTATAAGTTACCGTTATACAACGCCAGGTGTGTTTGGACTACATGTCCACAATTTTATATTTCACTAGTAAAATAATGATGCTTTAATCACATCTTTCGATTTGGTCAATATTTTTATCTGTCGACATTATACAAATAATTTTAATTCTAGATCCTCATTTTTATTTATAAATCAATTGCAATTGTATAAATAAATTTTGATTAATCACAATTTTATTTCGGTTCCATATTTATTCTAGTAGAGATATAATTTATTGAGATCTCATCATTTTCAATATTTTCAATATTATTAGGTACCTGAACCTTTTCTGGGGTTATTTGCTCGTCTATGTCTTCTACTCTTTTTATCATCAATATTCTTTTCAGAAGAATTTATTTCTTTTGAAATATTGATAACTTCAAGCCAACTTTCCTATCATGCACTTTTCTTCTACCTTGGATCTTTATCATTGGAACCGATTGGTCGACCATGCTCCTGGCATATCTCAAACATAAAATTATCCAAGGGTATCTTAATGAGCACTAAATGCTGGAATATCATTTTTGCATCAATATAAATAATATAATTGTATATTGTTTCACATTAATAAATTTATGAACTTCTAGTTCATATTAACTTGTTAGAGGATCTAAGTGAAAGATATTAATGATGCATTCCATATAAGTTATAACTTATGTTTTCCAGCTCTTGTTTCTCTCCTCCTAACGTTATCATTAATTATTAATCAAGTTCTTCAGGACTTTCATTGTCTATTATATCTTGAACATATTCATTAATATTAGATTTGTTTAACAACAATCACTTTGGTATTAATTCTTTCTTCTGGAATTTTGTCTACAAACATCTAACACACTTCAGGCGTGTTTTAGGATGATCCTTTAGGGATATCCATCCGAATTAAGATATAGTGAATAATTTTGTGTAATAAAGTTCAAGATATCAAATTATGCAGGGCAGTTTAACTTAACATATATGCCCGACTTTTATTTGTGACCCATTTTTGTGCGTTGCGGTGGAGCTACCGGAACAAATATTACACATCCAAAAGATTTTAAATAGTATTTACTCGGCTGCAGGCCGGTCACAAATTATAATGAGGAGTACTTATTATAAAATGTTGTCTTTACTCTAATTAGTGCTGCAGCATATTATAAAATGTCATGGCCTCAATCAAAAGACGAGCGTTGATTTCATTATTAGGGGCCAACGATTAATTATAATCGGTTAACAATATATAATGCTAGATCATTCTAAGTGCGTTTGTGGGCCAATGCTCAACTATAATCTAAATCAACGTACAAAAGTCAATTATTACTTGGGATGTAGCCAACTGATCATCATCAAGATGATTTTTCTTAGTTGTACGATCCAGAAATTATTATCTTAATTAGAATATTCAAGCAAGCAATCTCGCAAATACAATATTTCGAGATTAAATAAATGTACATGTGACCATCTAATAGATGCATCTATTAATACCATAAAATATCTAGATGGTCCACATGAAAGAGTAATAGGGCCACATATATTTCGATTAATACGCTCAAGGAAATTGGGTGATTTATTCCCAACCCTGATTTGTGATGTCTAACAATTAATTCTCTTTTGATAACATGTAGCACATGAAAATTTATTTGATAAAAGAATCTTCTGGTTCTTTAATTGATGCATATTTAAGTTCTCTGATTATTTGCATCATCATTGCTCCGAGATTAATTAATTTTTGTTTCATGCCTAATCATGAAATTTCTCTTCGAACTAGTGAACTTCTGGTTCATGTTAAATCATGAAATTACTTTTCAAATTATTGAACTTCTGGTTCATGTTTAATGATAAAATTACTTTTCTAATTAGTGAACTTCAAGTTCATGTCAAATTATAAATTATTTTTCGACTGGACGAAATCTGATATGCAGAAGCATAAATAAGTTTTAAGTAAATAAACTTCTGGTTTACTAATAAATCTGACTTAATTGTATTAGTCCTTCATAATACAAATCAATAGAAAAGCTGCATGTTGTTCTAGTGAATATTTCTCAAAATACAGAAATATTGTCCACTACAATGAGACACATATTTATAATTCTTATTGTGCCCATACATACTTTGATTCATATTAGTAGTATCAAAAGAAAGAAAAATAATGATAATGATAATAACAATAATAATAAGAATATAAAATAGAGTAAAAGAAAATTTTCTTATTCGGTTCTTTCTCTAACTCGTTCTTATTAATGTGCTTTAAATCCAGCGGATGATATCATTATCGGTTATCAACTTTTTCATTATGGTGATAAACAAGTCGACATTATTATTTTCTCTTTGCTTTTAAGACGGCTTAATAAACCTCCACAAAATTCTGGGGGCGTACACAGAGACATACCAAATGTCCTTTACTACCACATAGATTTTTAGACCATTTTGTCCGTTCTTTCCGCTTTCTTGTGTGTTTTTCTTAATATAATCATCACAGTCACAAGTATAATTTTGACCTTGACATCTTACACGTCAGCATCCATATTAATAATCACGACTTGTATATGTGGTATTCACTTCTGGGAATGATGCTGAATCAATTGTACGGAATTCGTGATTTTTCATTTTAATGAAAATTCATTATTTTGCTTATATACAAGAAACAGTAATTTACAATTTTAAAGCATTATCTATTATATACAGGCAACAAAATGGTAACTCTTCTGGGAGTCTTAAATTACATTTACAATACATGGTATTATATTAATACCTGTCTTTCAATTTCTAATTATTATTTTAGTTGTTCAATGTCTGCTGAACATATGATAGACATTTTGGATTCCACAAATAAATTGAATAAATATATGGTCAAAGAAGTCCGCCTAAAAGTCTTATGTAATATTTAAGAGCTTACTGAAATGGTTTTCAATTATAAACATAATTAACCATAATTTTTTTTTTCTTTTAAAGAGACTTTATAGAATTCGACAAAATATTTTGGTGTACAACATGTACTTAACCAATGCTCTTTTATACAACATCAAAAATACATATTTTGGAATCAGTTACAAATAATATCTTGTTGTATCTTCTCATTGTCTTATGTGATTTTCTTGTAATGATTTCTGGCATTGGTCTCATTTATGTCATTATTTTGCAACATTCACTTTTGGGAATTGAATGCAATTATTTAGACAAGTTTCATAATTTCTTCTTTTATAACTCATTAGTTTGCTTATTCACAATAAGATATGATATTGGTTTTCAATATATCTTACAACTCTCTTCATCTTGTTGCTGCTTCAAGAGCAAGATAAAAGGTAAGGAGTATCATTATTTAATATATATTCTTTATTTTTTTCAAATTATTATTTGAGAGTTGATCTTCCAGATTTAGACAATATTTCTGATTTTTATTCTTGCAACTACTGGTGCTATATTTTGCAACTTATGGTGCATAAAATAAATTTTGCAGCTTGTGTGCAAAGGAAAAAAATTATTGCAACTACAGGTGCATAAATAAAAATAAATTTGCATAAAAATAAATGTGCGTAAAATAAATGTACATAAAAGTAAATGTGCATAAAAGTAAATGTGCATAAAAGAAATGTACATAGAATAAAGATAAATATACTTGCAACTTCTGGTGCATAAATATACTTACAACTTCTGGTGCATAAATAAAAATAAACATGCAACTTCTGGTTGCGTAAATAAAATTAAACAAGCAACTTCTGATGCGTAAATAAAAATAAACATGCAACTTCTGGTTGCAAAAATAATTAAACAAGAAACTCTTGGTGCATACAAAATAATTTAAACGAGCAACTTCTGGTGCGTGAATAAAAATAAACACGCAACTTCTGGTTGCAAAATAAAAATAATTAAACAAGCAAGTTCTAGTGCATTGATCTATAAAGAGAATCTGCAACTTCTGGTGCAGAGATATGTTCTTAAAAGAAGCTCGTAAAATAACGAATTTCAAGAAAAGAAAAAAAATCGAATAAAAGAAATCCAAAATAAATAATATAATGAAATATTAATAATTTGAAATTGTACCTTCAGAAGCAGAGTTTCAGTTATGTTATTTAGAACATCAAATGCTTATTGTAGAGTCGTGCTGATAACGTGTTATAAAATAAATAACAAAAGAACAATAAAAGAGAGAATTGGAAGGAGAGAATTTCATTGAATTGTGGATTAAGAATACAATAGTCACTGCCCTCTTTATATAGTAGAGGGTGAGTGCTGGTCAAGAAATTTCTTGCCTGATTTAGAATTACAATAAAGAAAATAATCTAACCTAAATATAATAGAATATACAATAATAAATATCCTGCCACAACTCCTTCCATTCTTACAAGCATTTCCTAATTTATCTTTTCTTTGGGGCCAAGTATTGGACATCCATATTAATTATATTCATAACAATTATATATATATATATATATATATATATATATATATATATATATATATATATATATATATATATATATATATATATATATATATAGTATGTATATTCATATTCAATATATAGTGAAATATCCGAAAAACGATATTATTCGGATTATAATTATCCGGATACAGGTATTATTCGTATCCGTTCGGATATTAGATGCCAAACTCATTATCATATCCGTATTTGTATCCGTTCGAATACGAATAATTTTTTTCAAATACAAATATTTTGCGAATACGCATACAGGTCGATAGAATATTATCTTATCCGTTTTCACCCCTAGCTGGCGGTACATAGTATTTTTGACTAATTAAACCTGTCTAAGGCAGCCTTATGCAAAAAATGAAAAAATAACCTCTTCCGCCAGGATTTCTGGCCGTACAAGCTCTGTATCACCAGAATATCTAGCGATAGTGCTAGTTACATAATTTTTTTCGTATGAGTGCTATTTGCTCAATTATTTTCTAAAAAAGTGCTACTTAAACAAAAAAATCCAAAGAGGAAGCATATTTGTCTTCATTCAGAGAAACCTTGAGTAGGTAATATAATAATACAACTATATTTCAAGTTTTCTTTCTTGTGATCATGTGCAGGGGCGGACTTACATAGAAGCTTAGGGGGACCAAGGCTCCCTCTATAAAATCTGAAATGCGTTATTATATTCTTTATAATTTTAGTTAAAGTCCTTCTAGCATAATATTTGGCCCACTTTATACATGGAAAAAAGAAATAATGAGATTATTAGGGTTATCAATGTAAAATACAATAAATAAACAAGAGTCTGATGAAAAGTCCTGCCATTGACCCTAAGTGATAAAGTTACGTAGTAAGTACAAGTTTGATTTATTGTTGTTTGAAAAATAAAGCTATAGTATAGTTTCATGTCATTAACTACTTAAATAAATCGAACTTTCATATTTAACTAACTTTTAGATAAGTTTAAAATATTTAAATATATTTTTAAGTAAGTTAATATATTTAAATATGTTATAATTGCTTCTAATAGTAGTTATAATTTTAATATTTAATCATTATTACTATATGATTTTAAAAAATTTCAATCATAATATTATATTGTATCAATTTTTTGTTCAAATTTTCATACATTTTACGGTTGAATTAAATTATTATTATATAATTAAAATATGTTAAAATTACTTAAATCTTTCTTTCATTTATTTTACATAATAGAAATATTAGATTTGGTCAAATATAAAATGCATTTTTATTTATAATAATTACTTATGTAAATGGAGCTATTTTTTAATTTTTTTTAATTCAACTATATTTTATGGGTTGAAAGACTTGCTAAATACGTGATATACAATATTGCATTTGTCGGGTTTTCTTGTGTGCTTAGTAAAAAATAATTTGTTCGGTGTTAGATGCTTATCCGACCCGGCCTCC
Organism: Juncus inflexus; assembly: GCA_024447665.1. Taxonomy (NCBI): domain Eukaryota; kingdom Viridiplantae; phylum Streptophyta; class Magnoliopsida; order Poales; family Juncaceae; genus Juncus; species Juncus inflexus. The sequence continues at coordinate 2,060,574 of JAJHPC010000016.1, read as the reverse complement.
TCTAATATTGATTCCTGGTTCCGCCCCTGCTCACGTATGGTGTTAATATGGTCTAGTCTTTGTCATATTATCCATGATGTGCACCTTGTTTTATTTCAACTTATGATGAATGTGTTTAGACTCACTGATCAATATATAAAGTTGCAAATTATGTGCATGGTCAAGTATTTCTTTTTAAAGTATTATTTTCCTCAAGTGCCAAATTGATTCTCTTTTTTATTCTTTTGTCTATCCAGTTGTCCTAATCGAAAATTATTAGTACTTGGTTAATTAGTTTAAATTGGTGTTAAGTTTATGGTAAGGTGAATATATTATTTACTATGATAATTTAGTGAGTTGAATTGATTTAGAGTCAACAAATATGGTGGCATGTCTTTTATTGTTTAAGGCAAATACATTTACAAATTAGGAGCAGTTTAATTTTTGAACTTAGAGATATGAGAACATACAATATTAGAAGAATATTTAGCATCGTGAAGAATCTCCGGAAGGGTACTCACTTCAACGATAAAGCCTTAAATTCTGTTGTTTTATGCTCACCTTCAGGTAAGAATCTATTTTTATATTTCATTTGGTACGAGAAGATGAATATTTAAGAATAAAACAGATTACTTCAGTACTAAACAGTTAATTATTATATATTATGTTAGAGACTAAGTAACTCTAATTACAAATTTGGAATAAGAAATAATGTTATGAGTATTTATAATTTTGAGTTATTTTGAGTTAATTTGCTGTGATGTGGATGGGTGGTAATGTGAAGCCGCACATAGCTCTCGATTTTCATGGTCGCTGGTGATAATAGAATGCTGTACATGATTCTCGATATTCATGCCCGCTAATGATAACAGAATGCTGCATATGGCTTCGGTGTCCATGGCCGCTAATAATGATGAAATGCCGCATCTTCTAATAAATTTAATTAAACAATGTTGAATAAATGATAATTGTTTAGTCTCAGTTAATTTTAGCATTTTTGTGAAATTAATGAAGTGTAAATTAAATGTTATTTTGAAAAGAAAAATTGGAAATCACGCGGGGGGGTACTGTAGCAACCCTGTACCAACGGATTGAAATTGTATATTGTTTTCTCACGTTCCTATATATGCTATATACTATTTTCATTTTTTTAAATAAATATTGTTTACTGAATGAATTTTTATATATTGTTTGTTTTGAGTTGATATGTTTGTATATACTATTTTTTTTTTTTAAATATATAATGTTTTATAGAATGAATATATACTGTTTTCAGTTTTTATATACCGTTGCTACAGAATCGCTATAGTACCATCGCGAGTATTAGCTCTCTTTTGAAAATTGTGGATGTTGTTTATATACCGGTAATCTCTGTACCTCAATCAGTATGGATTGAGGGTGTAACAAGTAATTCATGATAATTCCGTACGTAAACACATCAGGTTTCACTCCCATTTGTTTCATCTCACAAATTAACTGATTCATACCATCATAATCCTTCTCTCTTGCAAAACCCATTAGGAATCGAATGTGTTTCAAGCCCAACACCACCATGGTTTCGTTGGACCCACATGGCGAGAAAGATTGATGGCTATGTGGGTCAACTGAGAGATGTTGGTAGAGAGAAAAAGAGAGCCGTTGTTTAAGAGGTTTATGAGGAGTTGGGTAGAGTTGAAGAGAGAGGAGAGAGTGGGCTTGGGTTTGGTGGGTAGGGTTTGGAGAGGAGAGGAGGGAACGGAGAGAGGCGGCGCAGGAAGGTGGTGAGGTGAGGGATGCCAAGGAGTTTTTTCATGGAGATTTGGAAGGCTTGTACTGTTGTATATTATTTATTTATAAATAATATATTAAATTTTAAAACTTATTTGTTGTATTTTAATAACCATTTAATTGAAAGTTTGAAATAGAATTAATTCCTTGACCAAGTCTTCTAATTTCTCTCTTGTTATAAAAGAAGGTTCTCTCCTTTCTATAAGAAAACAACAACAAATAATACATTTACTTAATATTCCTCTCAAATATTATTCGAACTTAGTTTTGAGAAATCATGATACACGACTTCATTTCTTTTTGAAACGATGGCCCGCTTCGTGACTGTGCTACTTGAGTGGATACGAGACTTCCTCGTGGTGTAGAACCTTGCAGACGGATAAACGGGATTTCCTGCACAAGATGGTGTTATTCTGTCTTTAGGGCAGTCACGGTTCAATCGCATGGCTATATCCAGGCTTGTCTTATTTTTTCATAATTTTATGATTTATTTTAAATTAACATTTCGGTTAAATTTTAGAAATAGTAACCAACAATCTAAAGACAGAATAATTGCCAACAATTTTTGAGTAATATTATTTAGAGATTGTTTTGCTATTTAGCATCATTCAATTAATTTAGTTGATCTTATTATTTTTAACATATGTCTACTTTTGATATTACAAGAAAACATAAAAGACCGTGAATTAGAAGATCTACTATAAAATATTTTATTCTTATGAATTATCATGAAAGTTCATTCATATCATTAGCAATTTATTCTACAATTTTATTTTACTAAATTGTGCACCATATTCTATTTAATAATATTTATATTATAGTGGAACTGAATTATTAGTTAATTAATAGCTTTTTACTAAAGAGCATCAACAAATTGGTTGTCTACCTATCTTTATTTTCTATCAATACTCCCTAAATAAACCGAAATAAAAGGTTTATAAAATTCTTTCTTCACTGGTTAAATTCGAAGGTTTTCTTAGTTACTCGACGAAAATAAATTCTAGTCATTGCATTTGTTACGTAACAGTCAAGCCATTAACCCATGATTCATCAAATTATATATTTGATTAATGACCGTTACAGTTGTTATTCCTCTAATTTAATGGTAATACAACACACGTATTATGAATGCTAAATGGTGGAAATTTAATGCCATGAGACAATATTCCGTGAAACTACTATCATAACTCATAAAAAAAATGATCATTAAATTGTGCAGTCATTTATGAGCAATATAACCCACCTTAAATTGAATTTTTTTGAATAGTAGCACTATTTTGAAGAATAATTTATCAAATAGCATGATTTTCAAAATATTTGGGTAGGTAGCACTTCCGCCAGACCTTCTGGCGGAACTGAAGTAGTTCCGCCAGATGGTCTGGCGGAACTAGGAAATTTTTTTTTTGCTAATCTCGGCCATTTAGGCATTCTTAAACAACCTTAATTAATGAAAAAGGCTAGTTCCGCCACTGGATCTGGCGGAACTAGGTAAAATTTATTTTTGGCCCAAAAATGACGAAAATATAGGTTCCGCCAGACCCTCTGGCGGAACTAGCTAGCTCCGCCAGTAGGTCTGGCGGAACTACACATTTTCCCAACTTACAATCAAAAAGTCCAAAAAAATGGTCTAGTTCCGCCGGTGGGTGCAGGCGGAACTAGACCATTTTCCCAAATTACAATCTGACCCAAAAAAATTTCAAAATTTAGGATTTAGTAACGGTTTTTAATAAAAAACCGATACTAAATATTAGTATTGTATCGGATTTTTTGGGAAATTTTTTTTTTTCCTTTAGTAACGGTTGTTAACAAATAACCGTTACTAAATTAGTAACGGTTCTTCCCAAAAAACCGTTACTAAGTGGAAATTTAGTAACGGTTTTTATGGAAGAACGGTTACTAATTTCTTATTTAATAACGGTTTTTAGAGAAGAACCGTTACTAAGTTTGAATTTAGTAACGGTTATTTTATAACAACCGTTACTAAAGGAAAAAAAAAATTTCCCAAAAAATCCGATACAATACTAATATTTAGTATCGGTTTTTTATTAAAAACCGTTACTAAACCCTAAATTTTGAAATTTTTTTGGGTCAGATTGTAAGTTGGGAAAATGTCTGGCGGAACTAGACCATTTTTTTGGACTTTTTGATTGTAAGTTGGGAAAATGTGTAGTTCCGCCAGACCCACTGGCGGAACTAGCTAGTTCCGCCAGAGGGTCTGGCGGAACCTATATTTTCGTCATTTTTGGGTCAATTTCACCGTTTAGGCTGTTTAAGGGTGCCAAATGGCCGAGATTAGCAAAAAAAAAAAATTCCCTAGTTCCGCCAGACTCTCTGGCGGAACTTTAGTTCCGCCAGAAGATCTGGCGGAAGTGCTACCTACCCAAATATTTTGAAAATCATGCTATCTGATTAATTATTTTTCAAAATAGTGCTACTATTCAAAAAAATTCCCTTAAATTAGTTACTGATATTACAAAGGTGAAAATTTAATGCATTGGACCATGTACGGTTTCTACAAGGAAAAACCTATTGCACGAGACATGAAAGTTTTTATATATGAGTTAATTATCTCATATTATGCGCAAAAAAAGAAATGTAAATTGGGTTGACCATTTTCGTTAATTTTGTCTGGACCATCAAGATTACTGAGACAAACTAATAAATGTTAGGAGCAACATTTTGCAAACTTGTCATATGTTTATATGGCTGAGAAGAAGCATATAATTAAATAAATATTATACATGAAGTTTGATAATTAATATCTCTTCATTACGAATTCAAATGATTGCACTACTCTGTGATCTTATATACAAATTGACATGTGAAGTTTGACAAATTTACCTCTTCATATAAATTTAAATTAAATAATTTGTATAAATGCATTTAAGGCGGCTTAATACAATAAACATAGAAAAAAATAAAAATAAAGAGGTTAAATTTATAACATGATGAATATTTGACTCATGCGTATATTCACTGCATTAATAGCAACATTGAAGGATTTTGAAATTTTTGGACTCCAACATTGAGCGCCAACTCGAGTCAGCCCAAGTTGAGATGGTTTCCTAATTTTTAGAACATCTTTAACAGTTATTAATGCTATTAAAATTTGCCCACTTTTGGCATATATGAATTATAATAAAGTTGGTATTACCAACTATATTTCCCAAGTTGGATAAAAATAAAGAAGGCAAATAATTTTTCCTCAATTATTTTGAGTAAAAAAATCTTAATTATATTCTATTTAATTAATACAAATTTATTTGTATAACAAATAAACTTATTTCCAATTCAAATATATCATACAATTTGTTGCCATTTAAATTGGTCATACAGCACTGTTAAATTACTATTTATGAAATATTAATTGCTGTAGCACTGATTGGCTTATAATATTTTAGCCATGATTTATTTTTTAAAAAAGAAATTATTTTTGCCTTCTATATCTATAATTAGATTAATTAATTTTATTCTATATATAACTTTTAAAATTGACCAATATAATAATTTATATTAAACATTATGAATTTATTATTTTTAATCCAATTAAAATATCATGATATTTGCTAATTTGTTAAATTATGTTTTGCTTATTTAAGAAAAATAAATATATATAACTTATGAAGTTTGATTAAATTATCTCTTCATATAAATTTGAATTTCACAAATTACTTTGTGGTCCAATATGTAAAAATATATATTAGATAAAGTTTGATGAAAGTATCTCTTAACATGTGTTTGGATTTCAATAATTATTTTATGGTCCAATATGGATATATATTTATAATACTAATGATGTTAATATATTTATCAATAAATATTGATAAAATAAAATAACAATATTGGTCAATATCATATTATTTTTAATATGAAATTTATATGCCCGAAATTGGCTTAGGAATTTACTTTGAGTATTCCTATTGTGCCTAAATTATTCTCATCAATTTTGATGAATTCTTGTTGAAAAGAATATTATTGATCTGATCAATCAATAAAATAAAAATGCTAGCTAAAATAATTTGGCAAATAAAATTCATTATAAAATAGCGGAAAAGTGATATCACTTAATTTCATAAAATTGGAAAATAAATTATCCGATAATTAAATAAAAGATCTTTTATGATCTAGTTTATCAAGGGGGTTCGAGCTTTTAGCCTATATAGTCGTCACCAGAGGTGGGGCCCCTACCATTTTGTCCTGCTGGATGGGACAAATGGTTCAAAGGTTAAACGAAACTACTGATGTGGCATTTTGAAGCACTAATTTAGATATTGACTTGCCTGTGCTCATCCCTATGGGAAAGTGCTTTAAGGTGATTGTTAGGTTGAACATTTGTTCTCAATGATTCCGAGATTTATTTTTCAAATATTGAAATTAATAAATTAAATAAATTACTTAATAAAAGTAATATTTGCGGGGTATATTTTCACACCGTATACCCTTTGAGGAATTACCTAAGTGAGAATCGTCGTGTGCCACGACTATAGGATAAGGGCGAATCCTTATAAATCTCATGAAAATCAAGGTTAGCGCATGGCCATAAATAACGCACACCCGCTAAAACACCTACAAGATTTTTCCTACTATGTGTGTGAGTATAGAAAATTCACAAAAGATTTCTGGTTCAAAAACATATGCTTACCATGTAAATCTCGATCATATATATTCATCACTACGTAACAGTTTAAAGGCTACGTCTACTCATACTTATGCATAGTAGATACCAAGTATTTGAAAAAAATATTTAAATATTAAGTTTTAAAATTTGAAGGGGATTGTTGTTGTTGTATATTGGAGGCCTATAGGGGGGTTTAAAAGGCCTAATGTGCGGAAACATGAATATATATATTTTTAGGGTTTTATATTTTTATTGTTTTTTTGTTGATGGTTATTTGAATACTAATTAACAAAGAAAGATAAATAAATAAGAAATTAAAGTAAATAGAAAAAGTAAAGAGATACCGAACACACGAACTTGTTGACGAAATTCGGCGAGGTGGTTGCGTTAGCCTTAACCACCGTTTACTCGCTAGCGTCCCTTACTGCGTTTACAAGTTGCCTACTCTCCGGGACTTGTCTTGCAGCTCTGATAATCACTAACAAATAAGAATGATTACAAGACCTCGAACCACCGCTTGTCTTACAACAACCTTGACGAATCGATGGAGCAATAACTTACAATCCGATCTCAATAAACTCAACAAACAAACACGAGCAACACACTCAAAACTCCACTAATCTCACTTTAAGATTTAGAGAATTTAACTAGTATTAAGAAGAGAGAATTTCTGATTTTTATCAATGAAAATCGTACTTATTTCTGAGAAGGCGGCCACCCCTTTTTAAAGGAGGAAAGAGTAGCCTTTAGAAAAGGAATCATGCGCAGTTATGTTGCCAACGGAACTATTCTGTTGTCAATGGAGTGTAAAAATGGAAGGAAATTAAAGCAAGACTCCCAACGGCTAAAAATCTAATGGTCTGTTGCCAACGGAATAGGTCTGTTGCCAACATAATATACAACACAAATCGACAGCCGATGTCAGGGGAAGAAATCTTCAACGGGCCTGTTCCGTTGTCAACTCAGTGGTCCCTTGGAAACATGATGGTTTTATGCCCTATGCCAAAGTGTTTGTGACAAACATAATATTTATTCTAAGATATTTCATATAATATGTGCGTATAGGTTATTTTAATATAATTAAAATAGACCATGAATATGTAATTCAGCTTTATGTCATCAAAGTGCGTGACTTTGATAATAAAACTATAAAGTGTTGTGAATGCTATTCTAAATTCTCCCTGGTCATTTATAGGATATTTGTGGAGACAAATATACTTGCAGATACATATAAATATATATTTATATACAAGCTATAAATATACACCATTATATTAGTTGACTGATGATTATGTTTTACTGATCATGGATAAATAGTTATCAAGTCATTAACATAGGTATATGTTAGAGACCATATACTGGACTGACCCGCCATAAGAATGCTACATGTTTTACGTCATTAGCGATTCTTGTAACATAGAGTATTTATAGTCCTTTGACCTGAGATTGTCTTGGTTCCAACATGAGTAATTTTATACTTTAATATAATCTAACACTGCCTTTAACCGGGTGGTCATACCGGTTATGATTAGGTATACAATGAATCACGTAGAGGAATGAGTGCAATTAAGACGGGATTTGTTCCTCTCATAAATGAGAGAGATATCTTTAGGCTTCTTGATGAATTGAACTGATGAAATGTATGGCCATACTCAAATTAATTAATAAGAGTTATTAATGTCATTTGTTCTTGTTCAGTTTAATTTGGGATTAAGAAATATTAATGGCATATTACATGCCTTATGATCGATATAGATATCGCGTGACAAAGGGACTAAATACGTGATTGTTGATTAGGTAAATCGGAGACAAATATACTTGCAGATACATATAAATATATATTTATATACAAGCTATAAATATACACTAGTATATTAGTTGACTGATGATTATGTTTTACTGATCATGGATAAATAGTTATCAAGTCATTAACATAGGTATATGTTAGAGACCATATACTGGACTGACCCGCCATAAGAATGCTACATGTTTTACGTCATTAGCGATTCTTGTAACATAAAGTATTTATAGTCCTTTGACCTGAGATTGTCTTGGTTCCAACATGAGTAATTTTATACTTTAATATAATCTAACACTGCCTTTAACCGGGTGGTCATACCGGTTATGATTAGGTATACAATGAATCATGTAGAGGAATGAGTGCAATTAAGACGGGATTTGTTCCTCTCATAAATGAGAGAGATATCTTTAGGCTTCTTGATGAATTGAACTGATGAAATGTATGACCATACTCAAATTAATTAATAAGAGTTATTAATGTCATTTGTTCTTGTTCAGTTTAATTTGGGATTAAGAAATATTAATGGCATATTACATGCCTTATGATCGATATAGATATCGCTTGACAAAGAGACTAAATACGTGATTGTTGATTAGGTAAATCGGATCACCGATATTTACTTAAATTGGGTAGTCATTATGGCTTTCTAGAGTCCGCTGATGATTTATAGACTGTCAAGTGTATTGCCAACATTAAGTGAACCTACAGGGTCACACACAAAGAACAAACTGAAACGGGCGCAGAAAATCCTAGCGACTTATATGATGAGTTGCATAAGAATGTCACAAAATATATTATCATCTTATGTGATAAGATGTGATATATATGTATATAAAGACTATGAGCACAAAAGATTATGTAATCTAGAAGAGTCTAGATGATGGCATATGGACAATGATGAGTGATGTCATACACATCTTTTAGTGTGAAGAGACATGACTCTTCACCTCTATATAAGGACATAGAGGGCTCCAAATTCACAACACAACACATCATTCTCTCATTATTTCTCATTCTCTTTTGTGAGACAAAAGAGAGAAAATATACTTTCTAATTTGTATGACAAAATTATGAAAGGGTGCTTTCCTTTTGTATGACAAAAATGAAATAGTGTGATTATATAAGAGGAATTACATACATCTTTTGTGAGATAAAATAAGAAGAAGAAAAAGAGTTTTCTTGTGCAAGAGGAGAATAAGTTACTAGCATATATATTGTTCTTCTTCCCGTTTTAAAAAGTTTGTTCGTGTGGATACCGGTAGAGGCGTTCGTACTTTCGGCGCTTGTGATCTATTCGGCCCAAGAAGATGAGAAAGGGTTGTTAAGAGTTTCGGTGGAGACTGATTGTGTATGCGGTAGATGACTTCCGCACAATCTGACCAAGACAGCCTAGATGGACGGAAAATCGGTTAGGACGGTAACCGGTTTAGAGGCGCATGGACAATATGCATGGTTTGAGCGTCACGGATTAAGTGTAATCCGAAAAGTATCTTTAAGATTTATTTCTTTGATTTAACCGATACGCATGGATCCTCGAATTGGTTTTGGACGAAATTTTTGTTTTCCGCTGCGTTATGCACGTCTGAAACCCAACAGTGGTATCAGAGCGACGTGCGTGTTTCGATTAAATTGAGTCGGAATATATGTGATATATACTATTTAGATACCATTTATAATTTTGATTTATAATTATAAGGCTTGCATATAGAGTATTCAAGTGTTGAATATTCTTAATAGAAAAGATGCGATTAATGGATATGATCCAAGAGTTGCATTCAAAGAATGCGACCAAAGGATGTGACCAACGGATGCGACCAAAAGGTGCGACTAACGGGTGTGACCAAGGGATGCGATTCAAATGTCACATCCAAAAGACGCAACGAAAGGTTGCGACCAACGGATGCGACCAAAGGATGCGACCAAAAGGTGCGACTAAGGGTGTGACCAAGGGATGTGATTCAAATCTCACATCCAAAAGACGCGACGAAAGGTTGCGACTAAAGGGTGCGACTAAAGGGTGTGACCAACGGATGCGATCCAAATGTCACGTCCATAAGGTTGTGATGAATGGGTGCGACCAAAGGGTGTGACCAACGGATGCGATCCAAATGTCACGTCCATAAGGTTGCGACGAATGGGTGCGACCAAAGGGTGTGACCAAAGGATGTGACTAAAGGGTGTGACCAATGGATATGATCCAAATATCACGTCCAATAGGTTGCGACTAACAGTTGCGACCAACTGGGTGTAATCGACATGCGCAACTAAGAGGTACGACCGAAAAGGTGCAATTGCAAGAGTTGCGACCTCTTGAATAGTTGTGTCTTCATGAAATGGTGCATACCATGAATTGCCTTTTTGAAATGGTGCATGTGATGCATTATTTCATGAAAGGTTGCATGTGATGTATTGAATTCATGAAAAGATGCCTATGATGTATTAATGTGTAGAAAAATGTGTGTTGACAAAGTTGACCAGGTGTTGACCATGTTGATCATGTTGACAGTTGACTGTTGACTGTTGACCCACTGTGTTGACTGTGGACTATATTGACTGTTGATTGTATTGACTATTAATTGTTAACAGTTGACTACACTAATTTATCCCTTGACTGTTGACCATTAAATTGGTCAAAAGTTGATCATGACCTGGTCAAAATATTGACCATTGACTGTTGACCTTGTCAAATGTTGATCGTTGACCGAGTCAAATGTTGACCAAATCAAACATTGAGTTTTGACCTGCCAAATATTGACAATGATGACCGCACCCCGAATTCGCATTCGTAAGACTTATATATATATATATATTATAAATAGGTAAATAATCGAAACATAATATGATTATGTTTATATTTGATATATTTGTTGATATATGTTGATATAATGAGAGAGTTCATTAGGCATAACACATACATCATTGAGATGAAGGAGTTCATCGTCCATCATGAATACATCATTAAGATGACAAGTTTATTTTAAACCACACATCATGGCAATGAAAGAGTTCATCGATTTCTATATATGGAGATAAGATTTCCAAATACAATCTAAGAAAAATTTCATGGAGATGAAACATATATTAGGAAATCTTTATGTTAGTTCATAAAGATCAAGGCCATGTTATATCATTGTTATTATCTTTATTCTATTATTACATGTGATGTTCTTTGAATATTGCCTATAAACATATAATATTAAATAAAATCCCTCAAAACAATGTTAAGTCATGAAGTGTCTTCCATAAGTCTAAATCTCTCGATACTCTGATCGACCCTGCATAGGTCATGCCAAAGCTGGGTATGTATGGACAATCTTAGGAGGAGAGAATGCGGGAAATGGGAGCCAACATAGGTCATGCCAAAGCTGAGTGTGTTGGGTACTATTTTGCCGATGATTAGACATGGTTTGACTTAACTGGGCTATCAAGTCGGACTTGGGCTCGGGGCATACGATAGGATATATACGTCGGGCATATGATGCTTATCCTATGTTGTTCAAGAGTTGTATGAGGTACAATTAGAATTATTCCTACCTAAATAAGTTAACTTCTGGGCGATGCTTAGGACTTAATTGAAATATGGATCTTGTCTCACTATGAAACTTCATGGATTGAAAGTTTCCGAATCAATGCGATTGAGGGTTATTGATTTGATTAAAAAATAGTGGGAGCCATTATATGAAATATTTAAAGAATAATAGTTTTTGCATATTATTCAAATCGAATAGTATATCTATTTATGTCTCACAATAGATCCTTGAGAAGGACAGATAACATAAGATGCTAATAATCGTTAACATGAACATGGACAAGTGTTGTCAATAATATTCTCGTGCTTAAAAGGAACGTAAAAAGTACTCCCAAAGATAAGGGCAAGATGTTGCCGAGGCTTCTGCCTTAGGTAAGAAATTAGTATCTTTTGTAGTGAATCGGTTCATTGAAAGAAACCATAATTTCTCAAGAAGATATGAAAAAGGGAATGAAAGGATAGTGTGACTACAGCTTCAAGTATTTTTGTTATAGAAATTAACTTGTCTATTTCACATCATGTGTATTAGATACACGATGTGAATCACACATTTGTGAAAATGTGCTGACAAAGTATAGACTATTGAGTAAATATGATGTTAACATATAAGTGACAAATGTAGCAAAAGTTGTTGAATTTTCTCAAGTAACTCATTTATTTACATTGTCTTTTTGGACTTATCGCCGACATAAAATGTCGACAATAAATTTTGTATTATCTATAGTTCGAGTTTATCTATGAATGGTTATTAATTTATTATGGAGAATAATAATTTCACCATTCACAAATGTCAATTTTTTTTTGAAAATGTTCCAATAGAAAAATTACCTTATGTGTTATATCGAACAAGATAATTATAAGTCTATCTATAACATTAATATTAAGAATTTAAATCTAGCAATGTCGCTTGGTCTACTTAAATAAGATGAACATTTATTAGATCCATTAAGATGGATTTTCAAATTCATTCGATTTTGAATCATTTGTAACATGTGTAACTTATTTATTAGACAAGATGACATATACGTCTTTCACAAAGTAAGGTAAAAGCAAGTTACTTATTGGCTCTCATACATAGTGATGTATGTTCATCAATGAGTGAAGGTGCTAGAGAAAACTACTTCATCACTTTATTCAAAATAATAAATTTGAATATTTTGAAAATTTCAAAACTTTCAAATAATGAACTAGACAATAAACTTGGCTTTGAAAAATCAAATTTCTTTGATGAGATCGAGGAGTCGAGAACCAAGTGTTCGATGATCATGATAATGATATCGAACTTTATTAGATAAAGTTCGATTATGATGAGTCAAATATATCTTCTATTTCTTTCGTGGTTACGCTCTTATTGCGTTCATACTGAATATAATTCAATCTAAAGCAGTTGTAAAAGACTCCATATGCGATATGGACTGGTAGGTGTATCAGATTATCTTTTATCAAGATTTGTGGATATGATACTTAGTTGAAGCATCATGCATCTAATCGGATTAGTGCTTATTGTGGAATATCCTAAGAAAAGTAAAGGATATTACTTCTATAATTAATATGAGAACAAAGTGTTTGTTACTCGAAAAGTATATCTCTTTGGAAGAAGTGTTTCCAAAATAATTAGTGGGAGTAAATTTGAAAAGTTCAAATTCCACATACTGACAGTAATGCTCGGATGGAAATTAATTCAGATTTCAACTAGTATTGAGTCTGCAATTAATCAACTAGACTCTCAAGATGTTGAAGAGTCTGAGTATATAACATAAGTGTATTTATGTAGATCTATTCGAATTTATCGCAGGCCCGAAAAATATAGATTTTTCGTGTCTAATGATAAAAATTTTGTACTCATAGATGATGAGTCCACATTCTACTAATAGACTATGATGAGTCAAGGCTCTAATGGTTAGAGACTTTGAAAGTTGAGATGTAATCCATGTCAGACAATCAAGTTTTGAATTTGATTGATCCATCAGATGGAAATACGATATTAAAAGAAAGACCGACATGAATAATGTGCAAACATATAATGCATGATTTGTGGTTAAGTTAAACTCATAGAATAGACTATGATAATATTTTTCCAAGTCATCATGCTTATGTATTTCAGAATTTTCTTGGGCATATGTTCATAGTATGACTATAAAAGATGCCAAGTGGATGTCAAGACGTTGTTTCTTAATAGAAACATATGAAAGTATGTATATGATACAACTTGAGAGTTTTGTCTATCCTAAAAATTTTGAAAAGAGTTTGCAAGTTGCATAAATTCATTTATGAATTAAAGCAAACATCTCTATATGAATATTTATTATTTGATGAAATAACCAAACAATTTGGTTTTATCAAAAATTAAAGATAAATCTTATGTTGACTAGAAATTCAGTGGGAGCATAATTACATATGATGTGAATTAAGTGTAACAACCACATATAAGTTTAATCTTAGTGAAAGTCACTAAATAATAATCAAGAGTATGATTATATACTTGAGAAGGATAAAGTATTCTTCTTAGATTATGGCGGACATAAAAATATGCAAAGTATTTGCATATGACAATGTTTGATAATTCATTTAAGAACCCAATCCCTTAAATGATGGTGATCATGTTAGGTCAACTGGTATGTGATACCACCTAGATTAATGAGTATGAGATACTTGGTTGATTCGGCCTATTGCAAGTGGGAGATTGATGGTGTTATGCTCTAGGCCAAAGTGTTTGTGACCTAGATGATGGATTGTAATAACAAACATAATATTTATTCTAAGATATTTCATATAATATGTGAGTATAGGTTATTTTCATATAATTAAAATAGACCATGAATATGCAATTCAGCTTTATGTCATCAAAGTACGTGACTATGATAGTAAAACTATAAAGTGTTATGAATGCTATTCTAAATAGTTCCTGGTCATTTATAGGATATTTGTGGAGACAAATATACTTGCAGATACATATAAATATATACTTATATACAAGCTATAAATGTACACCAGTATATTAGTTGACTGATGATTATGTTTTACTGATCATGGATAAATAGTTATCAAGTCATTAACATAGGTATATGTTAGAGACCATATACTGGACTGACCCGCCATAAGAATGCTACATGTTTTACGTCATTAGCGATTCTTGTAACATAAAGTATTTATAGTCCTTTGACCTGAGATTGTCTTGATTCCCAGCATGAGTAATTTTATACTTTAATATAATCTAACACTGCCTTTAACCGGGTGGTCATAACGGTTATGATTAGGTATACAATGAATCATGTAGAGGGATGAGTGCAATCAAGACGGGATTTGTTCCTCTCATAAATGAGAGAGATATCTTTAGGCCTCTTGATGAATTGAACTGAAGAAATATATGGTCATACTCAAATAAATTAATAAGAGTTGTTAATGTCATTTGTTCTTGTTTAGTTTAATTTGGGATCAAGAAACATTAATCGATTTATATAAGGATGGCATATTACATGCCTTATGATCAATATAGATATCGCGTGACAAAGGGACTAAATACGTGATTGTTGACTAGGTAAATCGGAACACCGATATTCACTTAAATTGGGTAGTCATGACGGCTTGCTAGAGTCCGCTCATGATTTATAGACTATCAAGTCTATTGCCAACATTAAGTGAACATACAGGGTCACACACAAAGAACAAACTGAAACGGGCGCAGAAAATGCTAGCGACTTATATGATGAGTTGCATAAGAATGTCACAAAATATATTGTCATCTTATATGATAACATATGATATATATGTATATAAAGACTATGAGCACAAAAGATCATGTAATCTAGAAGAGTCTAGATGATGGCATATGTATAATGATGAGTGATGTCATACACATCTTTTAGTGTGAAGAGACATGACTCTTCATCTCTATATAAGGACATAAAGGGCTCCAAATTCACAACACAACACATCATTCTCTCTCATTATTTCTCATTCTCTTTTGTGAGACAAAAGAGAGAAAATATACTTTCTAATTTGTATGACCAAATTATGAAAGGGTGTTTTCCTTTTGTATGACAAAAACGAAAGAGCGTGATTATATGAGAGGAATTATATACCTCTTTTGTGAGATAAAATAAGAACAAGAAAAAGAGTTTTCTTGTGCAAGAGGAGAATAAGTTACTAGCATTTATATTGTTCTTATTCCCGTTTTAAAAAGTTTGTTCATGTGGATACCGGTAGAGGTGTTCGTACTTTCAGCGCTTGTGATCTATTCGGCCTAAGAAGATGAGAACGGGTTGTTGAGAGTTTCGGCGGAGACCGATTTTGTGTGCGGTAGATGACTTCCGCACAATCTGACCTAGACGGACGGAAAATCGGTTAGGACGGTAACCGGTTTAGAGGCGCATGGACAATATGCATGGTTTGAGCGTTACGTATTAAGTGTAATCCGAAAGGTATCTTTAAGATTTATTTCTTTGATTTAGCCGATATGCACAGATCCTCATATTGGTTTTGGACGAAATTTTTGTTTTGCGCAGCATTATGCACGTCTGAAACCCAACAAAACAGACCACTTCCGTGGGCTACGGAACTATCCAGATATAAGGAATTTGTAGATTATGCTCTCTTTTCAATAATAATTATGTTGGGAAACCCGTAGGGAACTTGATCGCTCACTAGCCATGTACGTTACAAGCGCAACGGAACCTACGGGTTCAACCCTCCCTAGGATCATCGTAAAGGAAATAAAGGGACGAGATTATGATATTAAAAATTACACCTCGGATCTTCCTGATCCGCGAGACGAAGAACGGATGTAGGTCTGAACGAACTTCCATCTTGCTTCCTTCTCCTTCCTGACTTTTGAATCTCGACTCTGAGAACCTTCTTGCTCTTCCTAGGGATGAAGAACTTGATCGCTCACTAGTCTTCAAAATAGAAGACATCTACTCGTATCCACGCGAACTTCAGACGGACGGAATAACCGGACTTGGCTAGACAAGTCCCGAAATACTTTCCGAATATCTCTCAAAACATTCTCTCTCTTTTCTCTGTAATAGACGGCCTCTAAGGCTTCTGAGTTGTGTATCTAATAGAGAGACTCTACCCTTTTATTTATACTAGAGAGAGAGGCGAACGATTGCTTAGTTACCATAACTAAAACCCTAATCTGCGCCTATTCCGTTGCCAATTGAATAGGTATTTCCATAACGACATACTCAGCAGCTAAGGTTATTACAGTTTCCAAATATATTCCGTTGGGAACGGAACTATTCCGTTACCAACGGAATGGCACTATTTTGTTCAATCAATTATCCAATAATTGATTATTTCGTTCACCAATTTATACATCATATGTATAACTGTTTTGAGGCATATTCATCCCATACGAATGGAGTTCATTGTGTGACTATGTAGGTTCCATTTAACGCTGGCAATGATCTTCTAAAGATCGTAAGTCATGAGTAATCTCTAGACTGATGTCATGACTGCCCATGTTAAATGAAATGATTAGCGATCATAAATATATCTGAATAGACATTTGCTTATTCCTTTTGTTCTACAATATACGTCTTGATCACAAGTCACGGTAATATATCATCCTTGAGTTTGATCAAAGTCTCTTTCCTGATTGAGAATTAGACTGAATAAATACAAAATGATATTAACAACACATGTTAATCCATTTTGAGTATGGCCATGCATTTCCTTCAGTCCTAGTTCATCAGGGGGCCCAGAGATATCTCTCTCATGACGAGAGGCACAAATCCCATCTTGGTCACTAACATTCCTCGTCATGATTTAGTGCATACCTAATGATGACCTTAATAATCATCCCGTTACGGATGATGTAGGATCATATTAAAGTATGCAGTGCTCATACAGAAATCCACGGTGACCTCGGGTCGTAGGAACAAGCACACTATTCATATGAGAATCACTAATGACATATACCATGCATATTCTCATAGTGTGGTCAGTCCAGTACGTGTTCTCTGACATGCACCTCTATTGCAAACTTGACATCTCTATGTCCATGATCAGCAGAACATGATCATCCAGTCTGCGAATATATTAGTGTGGATATGTAGCTTCTTACTTGAAGTATGTTTATCTCTATAAATATAATACATATCACTAGGGACGGTTTAGAATGTCATTCGTTAGTTCACAGTTCTACTATCGTCGGGTCTTAAGAGCAATCGGGACTATTCCAAGTTTCAAGATCAAAGCATACCTATTGTCCGCTTCTAAAGTGACAATATGGTCTTGTTTTAGTTACAGTACCTTATTTGGAACTCTTTCCAAATTATTGTATTCGAAATAAATGAATTACGATAATGATCCATATTAGGAAGGTGTAATATCTTACCATTACCTAGCTTCTCATAGATCTGGATATCTTAGTTCTTCATAAGAACTTAGATATTCATTATAGTCATCAAATGACTATCATTTGCTCTCTTATGCTCTAAGCATATTGAACAGTACATTGTATGGCTTGAAAAATCTTATTCATCCCATTGTCAAGAACTATTTCTTGTATATTGAACATTTCAATAAACGGATGATAAACGTATGTCTTCATTATATGAACGTCGTAGGCAAGAATTCTTTCTTTCAAATTTAACTCCTTCAATATATATTGTTAAAAGCATAGAATCCAATTCATGTGCCTTTCATTGTTCATATTAGTGCTACAACCAAGAACTCTTTCTTGCATATTGAATATTCAATATATGGTTAAAGGTATAAGATCTAATCCTTATATCATTTTATTGTTCATGTGAATGTCATAAGCAAGAACGCTTTTTTGCATGTTGAACATTTCAACGTATGGTTGAACGTACAGAATCTCATTCGTTTATCTTTCCATCATACATATGAACATCATGATAAAGAACATTTCTTGCACATCGAATTCTTTCAATATTTTACCAATGTGTTTTATCTTACTCCTAATTATAAGTTGTTGTAATGCAGGAAGATTGTTATACTCCCACTGAATTTCTTGAAATCAAGATGGTCGTATCTATTTCGATTAAGTCAGATTCTTCAATTTGCTTTGTCAAATAGATCCATCCTGAGATGCTTGCTTTATTCCATGAATTTACCTTTCAGAATTCTCGCGATCACAAAACTCTTGTCATGTATCAAAGATACATCTACATTAAAGTTCTTATAAAGGAATGTGAGTTTTATATCCTTGTTCCATCATTCACAATCATATTGTGCTATAGAAGTTAGAATTCATAGTAGCAGCAGGTGAGAAAGTCCTTTTACTATAGCTCATACTATAGCTACTTTCTTTGCTATTTTAGGTTATCCATGTACAGTATTCAATGGTCATCAAGCCATTAGATACTCCAATCAAGTTCCAAACATGATTGCTTGTATATGCGCTGCATCTCACTTCTCATGGTCCAACCATTTTGAGAACATTGTCTCTTCACAATCTCCTCGGCAGAAAGTCGACTCATCCTCTATGAGCATCTTTTATGAGAGATCATATCTCTCACCTTAATGTCTACCAGGTCTGTGAGGAGGTCCTTATGTTTCAAGTACAGCCTTATCAACTACTTGATAGACTTATTAATGGTTCATCTCTAGTATGTGGATCTCAAACCTTTCGAGATGTATTACACTCCCACTGCTTCTTTAGGAGAGGAGATCTCTTTTAAGGAAGTCTGAATTATGAGTAGCAAATAATTTGAACTCGTAATGGATGTAAAACAATATCAAATTGATATTCCACAAATATTTATGAGATTGTTGTGTTGACATCGTCAAACCATTTGACACGAGTCGTACTTCAACCTTTAAAGACAATTTGGGACTATTCCAAACCCATATCACTTATGGTGTCCTTTTGAACCTTATGATATTCACGTTTAGTATATGCAAGAGTATAAACCTATAAGAGTCTCGGAGGCATAGACTGAATCTTATCAAATAAGTTTCATTTTCTTCTTTATGTGCATATCGTGAGAATTAATTGTGAAATATTTTCCACCATTTCTAAGATAATTGTCAAACTATTGACTCAAATACTTACCACTTCGATCTGATCGAAGTACTCTTATTATCTTGTCAAGGCGATGTCGAATTTCATTCTTAAATACTTTGAACATTTCAAATATTTTGTGTTTCATTAAGTAAACCTTTTACTTAAAATACTTTAATATGAAAATCTAATATTCCTTATTTCTAGCCAGCTTGCTTTTTGTCTCTCATGCATCTATATGCATGAAACTAACCCATCAACTTTGTGATACTTGCCCATTCTTGTCATCCTGTTTGATAAATAGAATTCGCACATCTCAATTGATCCTAGATCCAGTGAGTCAAACTTTCTACATAGGGTGGAGTTTTAGAAATTCGATTCTTATTTTGTGACTTAGATGACATTGCTAGAAGTATGAAATTAATGAACTTATTATTTAGCATATAAAGGTTATTTTCTAAGTGAACATTTCAAATAGATTTATCTAGGAAAATTTTATTATTCCAAATAATAAATTTTTACAACCATTTTAATTCTAATGTCGAAATAACATTTATTTCATTACAAGTCCACAATGGCTAAGTCAATAAAATCCTAGAGTTAATGTAGCAACTCTTGCTTCATTCCCCACTTGTAGGTTGACTTCTCCTCAAGCTAATCTTCTACTTCTGAGTAATATCCTGCACATTCAAAATGTGAGAATTACAGTGGATATCCAATATCCAAGTAGAGATTTAGAAAGAGGAATACCTGAAATGGCAGCCATTGATTCTTCTTCTTGACATATCTTACATCCTGCTCTCGCATAGAACATGCAATCACTTCTTCTGATTCCTCGGGTTTAGGCAACTCCTTGCCTTTACTCTTGATCCAGCTCTCCCATGCGGCTTGTCTATTCAACAACCTTTCCCTTTCAATCCTGAGGGCATCAATGACAAATTTTGCCACTATGTCCTTCTCTGCCTCTTTAAGCATCTTATGCAATTCTGTGATCGTCATCTCCATCCGACACTTATGATATTCAGTAATGAACAAATCAAAGCTCGGAGGAAGCGATCCAAGAATCATGTCAATCGCGAATTTCCTTGGAATATGCGAACCAAGTCTCTCTAAGTAATCAATGTGACTTCTCATCCTGAACACATGAGTATCTACAGAGGAGCCATGAGCCATCTTGCTCTTGATTAATAACTTGGTGACCTTGTAGTGCTGAATATTAGTCTGCTTTCGGAACATTTTCTTAAACGCCTTGATCATATCATAGGCATCCATGAAATCTATCTGCTTTCGAAGCTTAGGTTTCATTCCTGCTATCATCATCTAGGCTACTTCATCGGAATCATTAATACACTTTTCATAAGTATCTTGAACGACTCTAGAAGTGTTCGAAGGCGGTGGATTTAGGATGGATGTCTCAAGGACATACAACTTTCTTTCACTCTTGAGAACGATTCTCAGATTCCTGAACCATTCAGGGAAGTTTGTGCCATCAAGCTTATCCTTCTCAAGGATAGATCGCAAGTCCATAAATTTCGAACTCATTCTACAAGTTTAATATGCAATGTAAAGTTTATTATTTAAAATTAGAATTATTCTAATTTTGTTTCATATATTAATACTCCCACTATTTTTCTTCAAATCAACCACATTCAGCAGTATTGATTTGGAAACTTCAAATAAATGAGGTTTCATAGTGAGTCAAGATCTGTATTTCATTGAGTATTAATTGCGCTTTGGCACAACCCTCAATACACAACTATTTAGGTAGGAACACTTCCAATTGTATCATATACAACTCTTTCCTTTCATGGAATGAGCATCATATGCCCGGTGTATTTATTCCATCTTGTGCCCTGAGACCAAGTCCGACTTTCTTGCTCAGTTAAGTTTAACCATGTATTAGAGTCCAGCACACTCAGCTTTGGCATGACCCATGCTGGGCGCTATTTCCCAATATGAGTTTACAAAAATAATCCTCCATATGCTCAGCTTTGGCATGACCCACATGGAAGACTGTCTAAGTACCGAGGGCTTCAGTAACCTGGGGGGCAACTTCGATCTTTGGCAATTATATCCAGGCAGGAATTAATGTGGTGTTTGACACTGAAATGTCTATGCTCTCTTTTGAGGCCTCCGAATCAAGCTGCTTTGGCGGATTTGATATCTTCTAATTAGGCTATTGTATCAGTGATCTCTCTCTCTCTCTCTCTCTCTCTCTCTCTCTATATATATATATATATATATATATATATATATATATATATATATATATATAGAGAGAGAGAGAGAGAGAGAGAGAGAGTGTGTGTGAATGGCTAAACAACATACATAAGTAAAATGAAAATTTTGCTTACGGTCCAAAAATTTACACATATCAATAAAAATTCAAATTTCAACCGTATGGATGGAATATATATGTTTTGAAAATATTATAGATTAATTTTTACAATAATCGGAATAAATTTTTACAATAAACAGAATATTATATCATTGTCATCATGTATCATGTATCATCACTATATATATATAATTGGAATATATATATATATATATATAGCTTAATTGTCTATCGGTGTGGGTCTTCCTTTTTTGTTGTTTATGCACATGTATGGTTGATCTTGGATTTGATCAAATTATTAAAATCCTATGTTGCTTGGTAGTTAATTAAATATATTGTTGTATGTTACTTATTTAACTGAATGAAGAAAGCTTGTTTTTGTATGTAGACCGGTATGTATGGTGGCTTGCTTACAGGTTTAAATGCAGCCCGGTAATAATATTGTTAGATAAACTTCTTAAATATTATATCAAGAGAAGTTGCTCTTACATATTAGCATCCTTCCTGAATAAATTTTAACTATTTTCTATATTCGTTTGTTGTAACACTCGCTTGACAATTTTTGCATTTTAAGACGATGCATTTTCAAACGATGGTAATAATTTCTGACTTATGTGGCACACAAAACATAACTCTAGAGTAGGATAAGGTGGCGAATTTGAACCAGAGAAGACATTTCAGCAATATCAGCACTGAATTAGTGTTATTATATTATTGCTCTTAATAATGCAATTGCATTCTTATTCTCAATTAAAAGTCATTATACAATGCCTTGTGTTATTCCTTATCTGCATGTAGCAGGTTGTGTCTTCAATGTCTGGTTACCATGCTACTTTGAGCAATTAGATCATAAGTAGACAGAAAAGTTGCAATCGATAAATTACCAATTACTAAAATATTCTATATGTCATGATATTGATAGTATAGAGAATTGTAGTTCATCTGCTGACTCTCACCATCTATCTGTCGGGACCTTCATTAAAAGTCAGTTATATATCTCCGGTCTATGGTAATTAAATTGTTGCTATCCAGATATAATCATAAAATGATAAATCAAATATCTGACTGAATTCCAAGTACCAGAAAATATCCGACATTTTGATTAAATACTGTCAGTTGATCCCATGTCGTCGTGTCTATATGGTGAACTCGAATGAAGATTCATGTGAACATGTGATGCATGTATTTTCATATTTTTTGACAATTTTTCCTTTTTTTTTTTTTTTTTTGTGAATATCAGTTAAGACTCCGTACTTCATTAATTTCTGGTTAGCTAGCTTGTGGAGTTTCTAAAAAAAGATTACTTGGGCCCAACCCAATATTTGCCTCTTAATCAGACCAAGTCCACACACGGAAGAGTAAAATAAACCAACCATATTTTATTTCCTTGAATTATCACACAGCAAATCAAATAACAATTTTCTTCAAACAAAAAAGAAAAATTACAATTTTCTTCAACAAATACAAATATTGAAAATACAATAAAAAAAATGGGAATAAAAGATCATCCCGAATTAACACACTCGGCAGTTCCAATCACGAGACCAAAGCAACTCCCAAATAACTCAAAAGCACTCCCAAATTTCTGAAGGAAAGCATAATAATGAAAGAAGGAAAACACTCCCAAACAAACCAGAAATGAAAGAAGAAAAGCATCACAGCCAAACAAGCTGAAAGAAGAGTCAAAACCACGTTGATCACCCCATCTGTGCCCGTCGTCGGTGCATGAGCCGGTGGTTGAGCAACAAATGGATTTACAGCATTACATGTTTTCCTTATCTCACTTTTTGTGCGAGTCAAAGCTCCTACTTTCCCCATGATCATAAAAGAGGTAATAAAATCATTGTAGAAATCAGTCGGGCTCGTAACGTTTGCCTGTGACAAAACGTACGTCTTTGACATGTTGATAAGTCATTAATTATACACATTTTACATCATATACATATATGATACTGCACCATTATATGTGTTAATATTCTATTTATATGGATAATAATCACAACTTGAATGTTGATACTGCTAATGACATATTTATGTGAATTCAGGTCCAATTTTGATAGAGCATAGTTTGGAGAAAATATGTTGGAGCACAAAATGGAGATAATAATCAAGACTCGGACCTGCCGACACAAGCTTAGTATTTCGGCCATAACTTACAATCTGGGCCTTCTCTATATGCATACTATACACTGTTGGAAAGAAGAGAACAAGGCCCACAATTCATTCCATATCACCAGAGCCCAATTCAGAGATGTACGCGTCCGAAATTGTCCATCTTCTGGACAGATCTATCAAGCACTTTGCATTCACTCTTCATGTTTTTGCCATGCTAATTCACACTTTTTGTATGGGGCTTCATTCATCCCTCATGATCACCTTTTGAGAGGGTTATAACCAGGTGCAAGGCATCTATTCTAATCACTTTTGAACTTCATCATTCTCTCTATTGGAGTTGGGCAAGTCAAGCAAACTTCATTCTTCCATCCGTGCTTCATTAATGGGTTATATCATTATTTTCTTTTCTTTCTTTTCCATGTATTTCGAGTAAGCCCTTCGAGGCATAGTTAGTGTTTATGTTTTTGTGTTGTAACTTTTGAGACCATTAATAATGAATTTCATTTGAACGGTTAATAATCTTTCATGCTCAATGAATTATTTTAAGTTTATTTCGGTCAATTCTATGTTCAATAGTAATTAACAAGCGCCACAAAATTCCTATGGTTGCTTTGCTCAATAGCCTCCATTAGAATTTGAATAATAGCCAAGTGCAAATAACTCACAACGATCTAAACAGTTCTGAACAAGCTCATTGTTTAAAAGGTTTTGATTTGTTTAAATAACCAATGATTTCTATTGAATTGGTTATGATATTCAAGTAGGTTAGTGTTTTTATTTACGAGCTCATCTAAACTAAAACCCTATCTTTTTGTTTGAGTTATTTATCGGTTATAGTTCATCTTACTGCACTTAAGAGATTAATTCCAAATTCATTATTATAGTCAAGGATAAAGTTACACACAAATTCACTACACAAAACTATGCCTTAATTCACAAAACCACCACATCTCTTGATTTTTACTCTAAGTTTCCTCTTTACTTGTTACTTTCATTTTGTTGCAATCAACCAATCAACAACACCACCACCCCCCCCCCCAATTGTGTGTCTTGTTTTAGGTCTTGTGTTTGGTTTTATTTACGGTCTTGGTTTCTCTTTATTTTAGTTTTCTAATTTTGTTGAGTCCATTTTCATTAGAGAAGTGATCTTTTCATCTAGTTTAGTCTAAATAGCTCTCTGCGGTTCGACCCCTACTTCCACTGTCTACTATATTGTAGTTAAGTCTAGGGTTATAAATTTCTTTTGGTAAGTGTAAAACGACTGCAAAAATACCTCTTATCAAAATGGCGCCGTTGCCGGGGAGCTAGCAACGCGACTAGTCTAGGTCAATATTCACACCTCTCTTGTGTAGTACGGTAGTCTGCATTTGTGTCAGAGTAAACCAAATTCGTTTTACTTTTTGTCAGTCAATTTTTTTTTTTACTTTTTGTCAGAGTCACACTTTCGTTACCTTTGTTATCTTTTTCACTTTTTGTCAGAGTCAGTCATACTATTTATTTTCACTTTGAGTCTGCATTACTTGCATTCACTAATTCTCTCTCTTACACTTGATTCCAGTTCATGAAAGCTACTTGTAGTTCTAATCTTCCACTTGCACCATTAGATCCGGAGATTAAGAGAACACACCTGGAGCGAAGAAGAGCAATTCCGGAAACACCGAAAGCAGCCGAAGAAACTGAAAGGCTGGAGAACTTAGACAGCGAAAGCGAACCTCCTACTCCACCAGCTCCTCCTCACGCTACAAGAGGTAATACTACAGTCATGGCTAATTTTGAGGATAGGACACTTAGGGACTTGTCTACCTTTGATTTTGCTACCAACCAGTATGGTATTGTATTACCACCGGTCCCAAATTTTAAGATCCATACGGGTCTTCTTCAATTATTACCGACTTTCAATGGGAGCGCCGGAGAAGATCCGCACTCTCACATGCGGGAGTTCAACCATATCACCGCGACAATGATGCCGGCGGAGATCGAAGATGAAGGTCCTTACAAGCTGCGACTGTTTTCATACAGTCTTCGAGGACCAGCAAAGGACTGGTACTACCATCTAGCACACTTTCCAACAACTTGGGTAGAACTTCAAAAGTTGTTTCTAGACAAGTATTTTCCTGTCTCTCTTACCGCTTCTATTAGGAAGCAGATTTGTAGTATTCAACAAGAAGTAGGGGAAACCCTCTACGAGTACTATGATCGCTTCCAGAAGTTGTGTGCAAAATGTCCCAACCATCAAGTCCCAGAGAATATCCTGATTCAACACTTGTATGATGGGATGCTTCAAGAGACTAGGGATAATGTAGATTCTGCTAGTGGGGGTGCTTTCATAGATAAAACAGTTAGGCAAGCACGAACCTTGATAGAAACGATGGCAAAAAATGCCCAATCTAGTAGAACCAGATCTCGACTTAGGGGAGTTAGTGAGATTAGAGACTGTGATTTGGAGAAGCGGGTGAATGGTATGGACGTCAAATTAGATAGCTTGGCTAATATGATGGCGTCATTCATGGGAACCAAAATGGAAGTAAAAGCATGCGGTGCCTGCACTCAGACAAGACACACCACTGATGCGTGCCCAACACTCCATGATGAGGAGAAAGTCACGACCACAGCTAGCGGCATCTTCAAGTTAAACCAACACGGAAATTCAAATGGGGGTCAAAACCGGAATTATGATCCCTATTCCAAAACGTACAACCCTGGATGGCGTGATCACCCAAACTTCAGATGGCGTGACCCAGGAAACCAACAACAACCTCCTCAAATCCATAATCAAAATTCTTCTTCTTCACCTCCAATTGACCCTGCTTTGAAAAATCTTTCTGACATTGTGACCTCCTTGGCCACATCAACTACTTCTTTTCAGAAGGATACAAAAAGTGCCCTAACACATCTGGGCACCCAAATTGCTCAAATATCCTCTGAATTAAACCAGTTAAAAACTCATGGGTCCTCACAACTTACTTCCCAAACTCTAAACCCCCGTGATAATGCATGTGCTATCACCTTAAGAAGTGGTAAAGAAATAGAAGGGAGTAAAGGAAACATGCAAGGTGAAGGAGAGATTGAAGTAATTAAGCCGGAATCCGAGAAGATGAAAGAAAGGTCCAAGGAAATACCACCTTATAAACCTAGAGCCCCTTTTCCTAGCCGTCTAGCGGTTAACACCAAAAAGGATGAGGCAGAGAGAGATATCCTAGAGGTTTTCAAGAAAGTGGAAGTGAACATTCCACTACTCGATTTCATTCGTCGATTCCCTCGCTATGCGAAATTTCTCAAGGACTTGTGTACGAATAAGAGAAAGCTAAATGGTCATGAGAGAGTAACAATGAATGAGAATGTCTCTGCGGTTATTCACAAGAAGCTTCCAGAGAAGCAAAAAGACCCTGACATGTTTGCCATTCCTTGCAGCATTGGGCACCATGAATTTGCTCGGTGCATGCTTGATCTCGGGGCATCTATCAATGTCATGCCCTTTTCTATCTATTCTTCCCTCGGTTTAGGACCTTTGAAAAAGACCGGGGTGATCCTTCAACTAGCCGATCGTTCTACTGCTATGCCAGAGGGAGTTATAGAGGATGTCCTTGTTAAGGTCAATGGCCTTATCTTCCCTGCAGATTTCTATATTTTGCGTATGGATGAGTCTGATAGCTCACCGAGTTCGACTCCCATTCTTCTGGGAAGACCCTTCCTTAAAACTGCCTGAACCAAGATTGATGTGCACAATGGCACTCTTTCTATGGAATTTGACGGAGAGAACATCTCTGTCAACATCTTTGATACTATCAAGCATCCTTCTTGACGAGCATGTCTCCGCTATTTGCACCATCGACCCAGTTGATGAGTGTGTCGACAACTTATCCTCTTTTGAGTTCATAGATCTGCTCGAGACCATTCTTGATCTCTCTCCAGATGAGCAGGACCTTCTTCAAAGTCTATCTGCCTTGGCCATTGGAGAGGCTTCTTCCTCTTCTTCTTCTCCTCCCTTGATAGACTTGAAACCCTCTCTTGAGCCCACCAAACCTTCCATTGTGAATCCCCCCTCTCTTGACCTAAAACTTCTACCAGCTCATCTCAAGTACGCATACTTGGGTAAAGGAGACACTCTTCCGTGATCATCTCTAGTAGCCTCACTGCTACTCAGGAAGAGAAATTAGTTAATATTTTGAGAGACCACAAGACTGCTATTGGATGGACTCTAGCTGATATTAAGGGAATCAGCCCCTCTACATGTATGCATCGGATATTGTTGGAGGATGGATCTAAACCATCCCGTGAGCCTCAGCGTAGGCTAAATCCTCCAATGATGGAAGTGGTCAAGAAGGAAATCATCAAACTCCTTGATGCAGGAATCATATACCCTATCTCTGATTCACAATGGGTGTCACCAATCCATGTAGTGCCCAAGAAAACTGGTATTACGATAATTGAGAATCAGGATGGTGAAAAGTTCCTACGAGAGCACAAAATGGATGGCAAGTATGCATTGATTATCGCAAAGTAAACACTGCCACCCGGAAAGACCATTTTCCCCTTCCTTTCATTGACCAGATGCTCGAGCGCCTTGCTGGGCGCCACCATTACTGCTTCTTAGATGGCTTCTCTGGTTACTTTCAAATAGCCATCGCCCCCGAGGATCAAGAAAAGACCACCTTCACGTACCCTTTTGGCACCTTTGCCTATAGGCGCATGCCCTTTGGGTTGTGTAACGCACCTGGTACATTTCAGAGATGTATGATGTCCATCTTCTCTGATTATGTCACCCGAATTATTGAGGTTTTCATGGATGATTTCACCGTCTATGGTGACTCATTCGATAACTGTTTGGGAAACCTAAAGACGATTCTTCAAAGGTGCATGGAGACTGACCTGGTGCTGAATTATGAGAAATGTCATTTCATGGTGGATCAAGGCATAGTCTTAGGCCATGTGGTTTCCACTCGGGGTCTTGAAGTGGATAAAGTAAAGATCGATGTCATTAGATCCCTTCCGTACCCAACCAGTGTGAAGGACATTCGATCATTTCTTGGTCATGCCGGATTTTATAGGCGTTTCATCAAAGATTTCTCAAAAATCGCTCAACCTCTTTGTCTTCTTCTTCAAAAAGAGACTTCTTTTGAGTTTAATGAGAAGTGCAAAGCGGCATTCAACCTTCTCAAGGAGAAATTATGTTCTGCCCCCATCATTAAAGCTCCCGACTGGAATCTGCCTTTCGAGATCATGTGCGATGCGAGTGATAGGGCAGTTGGAGCTGTCCTTGGGCAGCGGGATGGGCGAGAACCCCATGTTATCTCTTATGCCTCCAGGACCTTAGACGATGCTCAGTGCAACTATACAACTACAGAAAAAGAGCTGCTGGCCATTGTTTTTGCACTGGAGAAATTTAGGTCCTATCTCTTAGGGGTTAAGGTGATTATATACTCTGACCACGCCGCGTTGAGGCATCTTTTCAAGAAGAAGGAATCCAAGCCGAGACTTCTTCGTTGGATATTGTTGCTCCAGGACTTCGATTTGGAGATTAGAGATAAACGAGGATCAGAGAATCTAGTTGCAGATCATCTTAGCCGCCTTCCTATGAGTATTGAGGAGAGTACCGCAATATCGGAATTCTTTCCTGAGGAATATCTCTATGCCGTGCAAAACTATACACCATGGTATGCTGATATAGTGAATTATCTGGTGGCTAAAGACCGACCAGAGGATCTTACACGTGCACAGGCCGATCGAATCCGATATGATTCTCGATTTTATATTTGGGATGAGCCTTACCTTTTTCGGATTTGTGCGGATCAAATTATTCGGAGATGTATACCAGATAATGAGATCAGATCCGTGCTTGAGTTTTGTCACTCTCTGGAGTGTAGAGGATACTTTGGCGCCAAGCGGACAGCTCATAAAGTCCTTGAGTGTGGTTTCTTCTGGCCCACTCTACATAAGGATGCTTACTTCTTCGTAAAGTCATGTGAGCGATGCCAAAGAACGGGAGGACTCACTAAGAGAGACGAGATGCCGATGAAGTATACTCTTGCATGTGAGGTTTTTGAAGTGTGGGGTATCGACTTTATGGGACATTTCCCTCCCTCATATGGCTGTGAGTATATCCTTCTAGCAGTCGATTATGTCTCCAAGTGGGTTGAGGCCAAGGCCACAAAACGGGCATATGCAAAAACAGTCGTGGATTTTGTCAAGGACCAGATCTTTAGTAGGTTTGGGGTCCCAAGAGTCATCATCAGTGATAGAGGAACCCATTTCTGCAACCGGAGTTTCGAGGCATTAATGAAGCAATACCATGTCACACATAAAATCTCGACAGTTTACCACCCTCAAACCAATGGCCAAGCAGAGCTTTCGAATAGGGAGATCAAAGACGTTTTGGAGAAAGTGGTGAACCCCACCAAGAAAGACTGGAGTCTTCGGCTAAATGACACACTCTGGGCTTACAGGACTGCGTTCAAGTCCCCTGTAGGCATGTCCCCTTATCGGCTAGTCTATGGAAAGGCTTGTCATCTTCCGGTTGAACTCGAGCACAAAGCCTATTGGGCCATCAAGAAGTGCCATCTAGATTATCCAAACGATGCACTCAACCGGAAGTTGCAAATCCAAGAGTTAGAGGAGATCCGAAATGACGCATATGAGAACTCCCGAATCTTCAAGGAGAAGACCAAGGTGTATCATGACAGGAAGCTTGCCCACAAGGATTTCAAAGTGGGTGACAAGAAATTCAGGGTCTGGATTCAGGGAAAGTCTTCAAGGTCAACGGGCACCAGCTGAAGCGGTTTCATGAGAGTTTCGATGCGAGCTAGATTGACATCCACGAGCTTGGAGAGCCAGCATCCACTGCTTGAGGAGATGGAAACGTCGGGCCAACGACGTTAAAGAGAGGCGCTACTGGGAGGCAACCCTGTGAATAAAGGTTGTGTTTTTCTTTGTTTATTTTCTTTTTCTTGCATTGCATCACCACTTTGTGCTTAGCTTTACTCGGGGACTAGTAAAAGTCTAAGTATGGGGTGGAGTCTTTATTGCATGTTAGGTAGTAAAAAAAATAAAATAAAATAAAAAAAATATATATATATATATATATTTATATATATAATAAAAATAAATAAATAAATAAAATAATACAAACACATTTTTAAGCCTCAAATTAAAAAAAATGTCCAATGAAAAATCAAAAGGATTGAGAGAGAACTGTAAACTGTATTGAATAATGTGGGGGAACTTGTTTGGACTCAAAAGGATCATATAGACCAGTTCAAGAAGAATTGAGGTCGTTGGTTTAGGGATCTTCTCATCCTTTGGTGAACTCGATTTGTTGTTTGAGTGCCAATAATTTAGGGATTTGCGCGAGAAATTATGTGAGGACTTACCATTGGACCGTGACCCGGAACTCAAGTTGTTTATAGTATAATATCCATAATAACCCACTATATCATCTCGTATATATATAAATAATATTCAAGTCTATTAGCTTCTAAAGTCACTTTGTTGCTTGGTTTTGGAGAAGGAGGGTTAGGCTAATATTTGGAAAAAATTTGATCCAACGGCCGAGATAAAATTGAGAATATGTCTCTTGAGAATACTCAAAGAAAGATGAAAAAATAAGGTATGAGTTAATAAGTGTATTATTTTTGTACATGTTCTCTTATATAGTCTATATTCACATATTTTAACAAGAAAAATAAATAAATTGGGGCCACAACAATATAGAATTCAAAATAAAGAGAAAATTTCAAAAAAATTAAATTTGATGATTTTGACATGAGAAATAAAATATTCATTATGAATTATAATTTTTTAAAGAAGAAAATAAAATATTATTTATATTTTAATGAGTGAACTGTTCATTAACTATTGGTGTTAATTATTAAACATAACTTTGAATTATGATTAATTGATACCATCTGATTAAGATCTGATAACCAGAAACAAATTCAATGGTTCTCACTAAATCGGAGATGAAACACAAAACACCAATTAAACCAATTATATGATTATGTTTTAATTACCATATAAATATTGACATAAAATATCAATAAATTTGAGAAAATGAATGGTTAAGATTCAACAAAAAATTTGATCGAACAATTGAAATAAAAGTGATGATGTGGTATTTTGAGAAGGCTCAAAAATAGATGAAAAATAAGAGGCTGGGGTTAATTTTCACACTCGCCTTTAATGCACATCATTTTAAAAATCAACATCAAATTAGTTAATAGCATATCATTTCTTCCTGATCTCGCCTTGATTACCGGTAAGCACTTCAACATTCCCCAATTTGATCATCGAATCCGCGAAATCTTGGAAGAACTCGGTCCCGAACCCGTTCGCCTGCCTCTAACACATAATCTTTCTTGAAACCATTCGCAAGAAGAAACACATCAGAATGGAAGAGGCCTCTGCCCTTTGCGACATATTTGTAATAACTCGTGTTGAACGTTTTGTAACTGTCAGGATCCATCTCAACTAGTGAGGTGTTATCAGTGAGACTGTATCTCGTCCTTAGTCTTGAAATGTATTGCCTGTCCTTGATGGGGTCTATGTCGTTCAGGTTGACATTTCCGGTGAAGTTGTATAGTCGGTTCGAGAATGACTGGCAGTGCGCGGTCCCGATTCTAAGACCACCTAATAAATTTAATGTTCTTTTTTTAGATTATTTGGAATAAGGAATATATATTTGAAGTATTGAAATTAATATATTTAGGAGTTAAATATATATATATATATATATTATTATTCAATTCATGTAATTTTGAATTATCCTATATACTAAGGAATAAATATGTCATTTATACAAGAAAAGTACCTGATAGAACGACCAAGTCTTTTGTGTCAAGTCCTTCAGCTCCAAACATTTTTGTTAATGTGGTGAAGTTTGCTTGGGGAGGTGGTAGTTTGGTTTCATTGGCAATTGAAACTCTTCCGTCTATTCTGCCAAGTCACACTGGCCAACCTGGTCCCTTGTTCTATATAATAAAATAATCATCATCAAAATAACCGTACAATACTTATATTTACTTCCATATATATATATATATATATATATATATATATATATATATGGTGTGGCTAAAAAACATACGTATGCACAACATACGTTTTTTTGCCACGCCCAAAATACGTATTAAAAAAATAAAAATAAAAATTTCAACCGTACGGATGTAATATATATATTATGAATATGTTGGAAATTAATTTTCACAAAAATCAGAATATTATATCATTGCCATCATATATCATCAAAAATATACAACACTATTCAAAACATATATCAGAATAATAGTTTGATGATACATGATGACAATAATATATTATTCTGATTCATGTGAAAATTAATCCACAACATATTCATAATATATATATTACATCAATACGGTTGAAATTTGAATTTTTACTTTTTATAACAATTTTACGGGTATTTTTAAAAAACGTATGTTCGAACATACATATGTTTTTTAGCATCTCCCATATATATATATATATATATATATATATATATATATATATATATATATATATATCCTGCATCTAAAAAACTTGTACGAGCAAACTTCAATATTTGCTTGTGAGTTTTCTGCCGTTAGATTTGCTCCAAGATCCGTGCAAACTATGAAAAAAACGGACGTCTAAACCTTTTTCATTTCCTGTCTGTTTCTCTTCTCTTTCATTGCCCCTCCGGAACCTCAAGTTGCCTCTCTCATGGCGATGAGCAAGCTCATCCTCTCTCTTCAGAACCAAGCTCGCCTCTCTCTCTCTCTCTCTACCCACTGCATAAACAGCTCGAGGCCATTCTTGCAACGCCCCGTGAGCCCAAAATTTGCAGCTTCCATCACACCATCGTGACCATTCTGTAGCCATTATCTTGATATTCAATCTCACAAAGAATATCGTCCATGTATGTGGTATTGAGTCTGAGTTACTGATTTTGAATTGGGTCTGAACTAACTTGTCTGGATTTACTTTTTTTAATTAATTGGGTCTGAATCGATTGATCTAGGACGTAATTAAGGTTTACTATGTTGTATTTAGGGTTAAATATGTCGTTATTTGGGGCTAATTCGGCTAATGAGGGTTTAATGGAGATTGAATTGGGATTATTAGAGCTAAATTAGGGCTAATTATGATTTATTAGTGTTAAATCGGCGCTGTTATTTGTTCTTTTTCTGAATTTTTATTCTTTTTTTGTTTTTTTTTTTCAGCTATGAAAATTGTTATAAGAAGCTGGTGGAAACCTTGGGGATATGAATCCAGTGAGAGAGAAGAAATCACATGCCTGTGCGGATGAGTCCTTGAAATTTTGTAATTAGATTGTACTCCTAGAGACCTGATGTGAGATGATTTTTTTGGTGCAAGGATGTGATTTTAATTAATTAAAGATTTTTTTATATAATTTTGGTGTATTTGAGATGCTATTGATTGGAGAAATTTTATGTTATGTAGAAATTTTTTATGTAAATTATGGAGAAATTTTTGATGTTAAGTTATGTATAAGTTATGTAGTAATTTGTGATGTAAGTTTTGTATAAGTTATGTAGTAATTTTTTATTTATGTAGTAATTTTTTATGTAATTTGAGATGTTACTTTTGGGTGTAAATTTGTGTTATATAATGAGATGTTACTTTAGTATGAGATGGGATCAAGTTGAGTTTGATTAGGTGTCATCTTGACATGGTCAAGCAATTATGAAAAAGAAAGTGTAAGACAAAATATGTTATGACAACCAATGACCACTATACTACTTCAAAAACCACAAGTTAATATTTTGCCGTTACAATTTACATCCATTATTCATCCTGAAAATATATTAGTCATCCAACATCGTCATGATGTTGTTTCTCTTATCAATCTTCTACTTCATTTCTTCTTAATATTCTACTTTTTTTCTTGTTGCTCAAATCCTCTTTCTTCTTGATCTTCAACATGATCCTGTTAATACAAGGTAACTATTAGAGTTTAATATTTTATCTAAAATCATCAATGAGAAAAGAAATAAAAAGTAATGTACATAATTTAGGTAATTCCATAACAGCTTTTTCAAAGCTACAAAACATGTCCATAAATACTATCTCTTGCTTCCCTTTTCATAAGAATAATTCATCAATTCATGTAATGTTTAAACATAAATTCTCATTTGACTCCTTCAAGTTCACTATAACAATATCTTTTTTGCTGGATCCACTTGTGCTATATAATATATCCTACAAAAAACAAATAAAGGAGTTCATTAGTACCATATTATATTAATAATGGGAAATTCAACGTCAGAAGTTGCAATAAACACACTAAACCCTCACCAGGTCATAAGAGACAATGAATCATAAAAGCAAAACCGATGATTACCATGCCGGTTAACCATCTATGCCCCCCAATCACTAAAACTGATGAAATATGTGTGTCGGTTAATTGTTCAATTATGCCCCCAACAAACCCTCAATTAAGTCTAGAAATCCCAATAAACTCTCACTTTTTGAAAATCAGAAAAAAAGAATCACAATACCCTAACTGGTACATAACGGTTCACATCTAATTGGTATTACTCGTATGTACCAGTTAGGATTTTCTTGATCACACCATCTAAGAGAGAGAGAGAGAGAGAGAGCATACTTAATTCTAGGGTTTGAGAGAAGACACACACAACAAAGGCAACAGGTCTTGGCGCAAGAGAGACCTTTTCGACAGTTCAAGAAAATGAATGTGTTCTCTCAAAGCTATATCATTCTTCCTCATGTATAAGATTGATATAACAATTCCCAGAACTGAAGAAAAAACACAAAACAAAATATAAATTCATAAAATAAAACAAATAACATCCCCAAGTCAGATCTATTAAACCCTAATTAGACCCCATTCAGCTGTAAGACACCCTAATTGGCCCCTATTCAACTCTACTAAGCCCTAATTATCCCCAATTTAGCTATATTAGACCCTCATTAGCCCTAATTTAGAAAAAAATAATCAAATTCCAATACAGTAAAATCAATACTAATTCAAACCCAATTTTAATTTAGACCCGTAATTCATACCAAATTCAGTTGCAAATGAATTAAAACCCAATTCATGTTGCTGTTATTTCAAAATTTCAGATACAAATTAGGCCCAATTGTGTAGCAAAAGTCCAAGCTTTAATTGAAAAGAAAGGGCGATTACCTGTTTCAGGGCAAGCAAATACATACGAAAGGAGAAGGTGAGGTCTGGTGAGAGACTGATCGTTGCGAGAGAAGTCGTAAAAGAGAAGGAGCTCAAAGAAGACCTGAAGGGATATCTCTAGTGCGCGGTGATGATGCATGTGAAGTCTGGTGCGAGTTTTTTGAGAGAGTAGCAGCGGTTCATTCGGTTCGGTTTATTCGGGACCGAACCTGTTCGGCTAATTCAGTTCGGTTGTGTTGTTCCGGTGATTCGGTTCGGTTCGGTTTAAAATTTTGAGTTATTCGGTTAGTTCGGTTCGGTTCGGTTTTCGTTGGGAAAAATTGAATAAACCGAACTGACCAAATAGTATATCAAATTGCTAATTTATAATAATTTAATCATAATTTTTAGATTATATATATTAATATTAATTACTATAATCATTAGTTAGTTTAATAAATATTAATTTTGACTTAATATTGTTTGGAATTCTTTTTAATTCGGTTCAACCGAATAAACCAAACTAAATTTCGGTTTATTCGGTTCGGTTCAAAATTCGGTTCAACTTTTATTCGGTTCGGTTCGGTTCTAATTCTATTCGGTTCGGTTTAGTTCGGTTTGACCTTATTCGGTTCGGTTTGAACCGAACCGACCGAATGAACACCCCTATAGAGTAGAGAGGTGAAAGCGGCAAAGGAAAATCACAAGAAAAAATTGTGTTTTGTTTGTACAAGTTTTTTTAAGCTAATCTCTCTCTGTGTATAGCGTTTTAGAGGTTTGTAATGTTAAGATTAATTTTATAGTGGATAGTATTTAACGAACGCTACAGTGGGCAGTGGATGTTATAGTTTGTAGCGGATGATATCATTAAGTATTATTAAGAAAAAATATATTTGTTTTCCAAAAGTAAAGTGATTGTTTGGCTCATTTTTAATCAAAAAACATCGTAATCATGTTATTTCTTCATTAAATAAGTTCTTAAATTCAAACATCTTATTTTTAATAGCCCAAAAGATGCTCTTTAGAATTAAAAAGATATAGCAGAAATAAAATCATAGAGTGCAGTGCTTAGACGCTGATGCATAACATTTCATGCCATAATGACGTTATAGCACGCTATTTGCAGCTATGATTGATATATAAAAAAGTAGAATAAATATATAGAAAAATATAATACATAAAAATAAGAATATACATTGTCATTCACAGGAATGGAGCTTTGGGGGGGGGGGGCCTCTTAAGTTTTTGATTGATGGAGTAGTATATATCGGTAGTCTTTTTGTTGGAAAAAAAAAATACATATATTTCTATGTATTTAATCCCCTAAAATTTTTGTACAATATTAATTAGTAAGAAGAATTTTTTTGGCCCCCTAGTAATTACACCCTAGCTCCGTTCTTGGTCATTCATATGCAAACTTATACTCTTATAAAAATGTATAATAAATATATGAAAAATATATAATTATATACAAAGGTATAATAGATAACTAAAAAGAGATAAATATATGATAAACAATATTTAGAAGATGTTTAATCGGGTAGTGTGAATATTTTTCCATCTTTTTATTACTTGAGATTTCAAGTCTTGTTTCTATATAATTATCTGGAATCTGATTGTGACTTGAAAGCAGGGCCTGCGTTTTTTGAAGCCCTAGACGAATACTTTTGGAAACATTTAAATTTTGAACATAACATTGTTTATAATTTTTCTTCATTTAGCAAAATTAACTTAAAAATTAAAAGAAAAAAATAATCATTTCTTTAGAATAAAGAGAAATTAAAATGATAAAAAAGAAGATTATATTAGTAAGAAATTTGAAAGAAAGTAACAGAGATAAAAAAAAGTCTATTATTTACTTACTACTTTCACCTTTTTATCTCTAATTCTTTCTTTTCATTCAATGAATAAATACATAAACTATTTTTGTTTGTAATATTTATTTATAAACATATTTTTTTTGCTCTAAAGTCTTGTTAAAAAAAAATCAAATCTATTAATAATATATGTGTTATGTTTATGGTAACTTTTGTAACGTTAACAGAATACATATATAAACCTTTTCTTTTGGCATGTAAATATGCATTGATAGTAAATCAAAAGTTGTAGGTATTGTATTGACGTTACAAATTTACAATGGAAACCACTTAATTGTATGTAAACAATGAGTGTGCATTTAGGGTCGGCCCTGTATTTTTTAACGTTCTAGATAAATATTTTTGGAAACATTAGAATTTGAAAATAAATTTTGTTTGAAATGAGAGAATAGAATCTTTCTTCATTTAATAGAATTAACTAAGAAATTAAAAGAGAAAAAACAATCTTTTCTTTAGAATAAAGACAAATTAAAATGACAAGGGTGAAGATTATATTAGATATAGGTTTGAAAGAAAGTAACAGAGAAAAAATAAGTTTTTTTTATTATTTATTTACTTACTAGTTTTATCTTTTTTTCTCTAATTATTTATTTATTTTTTCTGTACTTTCATTCATTCCTTAATGATTTTTTCCCTTTTTTTTATTTTATCCTTTTTTTATATTATTAAATGGGTTCCTTGCTTTGATTTAGAAACAAATATACCATACTATTATTATTTACAAGTTTTGTACTAATAATAACTAACAAATAGTAAAGTCACGTCATTATTAAATAGCTCATAGTTTAATTGATAAATTTTATTGCATATGAAATAAATAAAAGATCATGAGTTTAAATCCGAATAAAAATAATTTTATTTTGCACATAGTTAACAAAAATCTCTTAATCCATTAAACCAAACCCTTGTGTTTTAAGAGGGCTGAGCCAATAGTCGGCCGGCTTTGCAGTTGGGAGAGAGAATGAGATGTCACAGGAAAAAAACAGGAACTCGACTCCTGCCATAAAGATCCGGATTTCAACTTCTCTTCTTTAACAAACTCACAGGATTTTATTTCCCTCTCTTCAATTCTCCCCCTTCTTTCTTCTCAAAACATCCGTCCGTCCGTCTCCAAACCCCAAACCCTAGCTCCTCTCTCCATCCATCCATGGATCTCCTCAAATCCTACTCCGACTCAGAACCCCAACAATCCTCTTCGCCTGACTCCTCGCCGCTGCGTATGCTCCCGTCCAAGACCTCCGCGCCGGCGATCGACGAGACTTCCCTAGCCCTGGCCGCGGCCGTGTCGGAGCGGTCACGAACCGGCCCGCTCGACCCGACTCAACACTCCATCACGTTCAACCCGACGTATGACCAGCTCTGGGCTCCGGTTCACGGCCCCGCTCCACCCTCTGCCGGCCATTCTGCTTCCACCATCCCCATCGTAAGTTTTTGTTAAAGAACACACTTATTTTGTGTAAATACATTGTTTAATTGGTATTGTACGATCTGATTAACAATGGTTGCTGAGTCTATGTCTAATATACATGATTTACAACATAATTAATATTCCTCTTCCACCATACCAATCATAAGTTTTTTTTACACAATTTACCTTTTTTGTATGTAATATACCATTTTCTTGGTGTGATACAATATGACTTAACAATTGTTGCTCATTAGAGATCAAATTTGTATATTTAGCAGCATAATTAACATATTTTATTGCTCTAGGGGCTCCGAAACCACAAATTAGGGTTTGTAGAAGATGCCGCAATCGAACCGTTTCTTTTTGATGAGCAATACAACACGTTCCACAGATACGGGTACGCAACTGACCCGTCAGGACTCAACTACGTAGGAGACCAAACAGCTCTAGAAGCCAACTCAGCTTTATCAGTCTACAACCTGCCACCCAAAGAGCAAAAACGGCGCCGCATCGAGATGAAAAAAGACGAAAATGCCCCCGACTCAGAACCGCCAGCTGGCGGCGAAGCCGACAACCCTGCGTCAGAAGAATGGTTACTAAAAAACCGTAAGAGTCCATGGGCTGGTAAGAAGGAAATTACACAAGGAGACTTAACAGAAGAGCAATTAAAATACGCTGAGGCCCATGCGGCCAAAAAGGCCGAAAAGGAGGGTAAAAACGAAAACAAGGAAAAAACGGACCTGGTCGTAAAATCTACATTCCACGGCAAAGAAGAGAAGGATTACCAAGGCCGGTCTTGGATTGAGCCGCCCAAAGATATCAAAGCAAACAACGAAAAATGCTTTATCCCAAAAAGATGCGTGCACGTTTGGACCGGCCACACCAAGGGCGTTTCCGGAATCCGATTTTTCCCGAAATACGGCCACCTTTTACTTTCCGCCAGCATGGACTCCAAAATCAAGATTTGGGACGTGCACAACTCCAAGAAATGCATGCGCACTTACATGGGCCACTCGAAAGCGGTTCGCGACATTTCCTTCTCAAACGACGGTTCCAAATTCCTCTCATGCAGTTACGACAAAAACATTCAGTACTGGGATACAGAAACCGGTCAAGCGATTTCC
Organism: Juncus inflexus; assembly: GCA_024447665.1. Classification (NCBI taxonomy): domain Eukaryota; kingdom Viridiplantae; phylum Streptophyta; class Magnoliopsida; order Poales; family Juncaceae; genus Juncus; species Juncus inflexus. Next base: position 2,019,922 of record JAJHPC010000016.1, on the reverse strand, counting down.
ACTTTCTCAACCGGCAAAGTACCGATCGTCGTAAAACTCCACCCAGATGAAGACAAACAGAACATTCTCCTGGCCGGCATGAGCGACAAGAAGATCGTCCAGTGGGATCTCAGATCCGGCGAAATAACTCAAGAATATGACCAGCATTTAGGCGCGGTAAACACAATAACATTTGTGGATAACAACAGAAGGTTTGTGACGTCGAGCGATGATAAGAGTTTGAGAGTGTGGGAATTTGGAATCCCAGTTGTGATTAAGTATATCAGCGAGCCACACATGCACTCGATGCCGGCGATTGGAATGCATCCGAATGGTAATTGGCTTGCGGCGCAGAGTCTGGATAATCAGATTCTGATTTACGGGACGAGAGAGAGGTTCAGTTTGAATAAGAAGAAACGGTTCACTGGGCATATTGTCGCTGGTTATGCTTGTCAGGTAAATTGAGTATATAAATAGTATTATAATTTTTTAAATAAATTAATAGGTGAGGTTTCTTGTGTACCCCTGTGGAATGAGAAATATCGTGAATATCTGTATAAAACATGAGAAATATCATTAATACTGCTCCATTTGTAATCTTTCAATAGAAATGCCTAAAGTACCCCTTTTTTGACTTACCGTGTATAAATAAAGGAAAATTTGCAAGAAGAGGCCGTACAAATAATGAAATTACAAAAACACCCTGCATTATTAAAAATAAAAATAAAATCTATGTTGATAGTTTGAAGTTAAAATAGGGGTGTAAACGGTGCAGATACGGTTCGGATAGTGCTCTTACTGTATCCATATCCATATTTTTTTCGGATTCGGATAGACCGGTATACGGATACGGTTCGGATATTAAACGGATATGGATACGGTTCGGATATCTCGGATACGAATACGAATACGGACTCATTTCGGATTGTTAAAATGGATATTTTAATAAGTAGCATAGAAAATTGCTATATAAATAATAAATATAACTATTAAAAAAAAAAAATTAAGTGTAAATATGGAAACTCCTTATGAAATAAGAGGAAAGGCTAAAGAGGTACAGGTTAATTAAAAGTAAATTGATATTGTATTCGTATCCATATCCGTATAAATTATCCGTATTCGTCGGATACGGATATTTTTATTCGGATATGGATTTTTTGCAGATACGGTACGGTTCGGATTCGGATATTATCCGCACCGTTTACACCCCTAAGTTAACATCATTAGTTTTTTTTGCAAATTTCATTTTATTTATACATGATAAGTCAAAAAGGGGTTATTTAGGCACTTCTACTGAAAGAAAATAAAGCAAGACTAATTTCAAAGAAATACGGAAACTAGGATATACATGTTATTTCATGTATGCTCTACAATTACCCCCGATATTTCTCATTCTGCAAGGTTATCCATAACATTTCACACGAAAATTCAGGCATATTCCAAACCACCACCCTCACGAATTCCATTTTCTAACCTTTCTTTCTCGTCGTGCTTTATTATAACCAGGTGAATTTCTCGCCGGACGGGAAGTACGTGATGTCGGGGGACGGGGAGGGCAAGCTGTGGTTCTGGGACTGGAAGAACTGCAAGGTGCAGCGCACCCTGCGCTGCCACGACGGCGTCTGCATCGGCTGCGAGTGGCACCCGTTGGAAACCAGCAAGGTCGCCACCTGCGGCTGGGACGGCACCATCAAGTACTGGTATGTTGTTTCAGACTCCACTTTGCTCGCTCTTCTGTTTGAACATTACAAAAATGATATTTCCCTCTACTTGCAGGGGGAATATCATATATTAAGATTTTTTGGGGGGGAATAGCATGGGTCTTTCTCTCCGTTTGATTGTTTGTAAACATCGATTTACCCTTTCAAATTTGGAAATATATGATGTTTCCCCATCTAAAAATCTTAATATATCAAATTTACTCTTCCATGCCTCAAAATATAGTATATAAACATATCAAATACTGGTGCGTCTTTAGGCTCTTTCTTTCTATTTGGTTGTTTGGATTTAAAAAAAGGATAAATGCACGGTTGGTCCTTTGTACTTTATTTAGTTGCACGTTTAGTCTATTCCATGTAACTTTGATATAGACTTTTTGGTCCTTGTACTTTATAAATTGTGCATGTTAGTCCACTCGAGGACAGTATGGCCGCCATGTGCGGCTGAGACAGCACAATCAAATACTGGTATGCTGTTTTAAAGTCTGATTTGTTTGATAACCCTTCTAAAAATCTAAATATATCAAATTTACCCTTCCATAATTCAAAATATAGCATATATACCTATCAAATACTGGTATGTGTTTTGGAGTCTGTATCTCCATTTGGTTGTTTGCACATAAAAAAAAGGGGATAAATGCACCGTTAGTCCCTATATTTTAATTAGTTGCACGTTTAGTGCCTGTACTTTTGGTTTAGATTTTTTGGTCCTTGATTGTGCACGTTTAGCTCCTCACTTAGAAAGTAACTAATGCCTTTAATCACTTAATCTTTTTAATAAATGACTATTTTGCCCTTTCAATTTTTGACGGAAAAAATGTACTTTTTATTTTTACAAAGAAAATAATTCTACAAAAATAATAGTAAAAGCAAATATATTATTATTATTATTATTGAATACTTTATTATGTTTTGATATCATTGAAAGGGGTAGAATAGTCATAACATAAAAAAAAAAGTTAAAACGTTTTTAACTACCTTCGTTAAGTGAGGGACTATACCTGCACCATTTCTAAAGTTTAAGGACCGAAAAGTGTAAATGAATAGTAAGTACAGGGACTAAGATGCATTTATCCCTAAAAGAAAGAAAGGGGGGACGGGTCTGAAAATGTAAATAACAATTTACGCTTTCAAAATCGGAAAGATATGATATTTACCCCTCTAAAAATTTAAATATATCAAATTTACCCTTCCATACTTCAAGATGTAGCATTTATACCTATCAAGTACTAGTGCTTCTTTAGACTCTTTTCTTTCTATTTGGTTATTTGGATGTTAAAAAAGGGAGTTTCATGTTTACCCTTCTAAAACTTCAAAATATTATACTTATCCTGATGAAAATATAATTATCAAATTTACCCTTTCAAAATCCGAAATATACTATATTTACCCTTCCAGAAACTTAAATATCAAAATCATCCTTATTTAATGTAAAATATATCATATTGTACCCATCAAATTTTGTAAAGGTAAAAAATGCCCTTTCTTTGTTACCTTCCTGCTCTTAGCATATTGGATAGATCTGAAATTTTATTATAAATACGATTTATTTTAGATTTTGGAAGGGTAAATTTGATATTTATATTTTTTAGAGGGGCAAATATGATATTTTGATGTTTTGAAAGGTAAATATGAACTTCCCATAAAAAATGAAAGTTGATGAGTGTGAAGTTCTAATTTGTATTGTTTGTACTTTGTTTGATTATTCGCAGGGACTAAGTTTGGACTGTTTCTAAATATTTAAGGGAGAGATAGATATCTTAAGCTGGCGATATTTATTTCAACATTATACCGCATGAATGGTGTATAAAATTGCGTATTATAATGTGATTCCATGCGAAAATGATCCCAAAGTTTTTGAATGCTATGTAGAAGAGACTATATGAGGATTGTAGAGTATGCCCTTTTGTGGGGGTTAAGATGGTTTTGTAACTTAAGTAAAACAAATCAAAATGTTAGGTTCTTTTCTTTTTTATTTGTTACTATATTAGATTGTGTGATGTTTGTTTCTGGCTGGAATTATTTTTAACTTTGTGATAGTTAATTCTCATTAACTTTTCAATTATTTGTAACTGGTGCTGAGCACAGTTTATGGTGCCAGACACATTGGAATACAAACTACATGTTATCTTGACAAGATTAAACTTGTAAAAATGTTGAGTTGAAAAATAGCTGAATAAATCCTTCCTCATTTATATTTCATATGAAAAAAATCTGGTGCATGTCATATGAAAAATGTTAAAATTTAAATTGTGGTTGCAGATGATATTTATTATTTTCGTATCATAAGGATGTTTCTTTTTGAAGATGATATTTTTTATTATTTACATATTATTTTAATGAAACGAAACTGTAAACTTAAAATAATATAGGAACATTTATCAGCAAGCATGATAATCAAAAAAGATCCAACAAAATACAATCATTTCCTTTAAAGAATAAACACAGAAATCATTCATCAATTGAGTCAATATATGCCTGTAATCTCAAATTCAGAAATTAAAAAATGTAGAGAAACATATAAAAAAATTAACAAAAATAAGTAGTGAGGGTATTTAATAACCAAAATACAAGCTGAGGTTCTTGTACATGTACAACATATGTACTAGTTTGAGTATACTGTATATTTGTCGCAAAATATCACACAAAATCATCAGATTTGGTCTCCACCAATCATGCGCTTGCAATGCTCATGTTTGCTCTTTGCATGAGGATCACCAGTGCTTGTACCACCTCTGACATCGGTGGCCTGAATTCTGGCTCAGACTGTCAAAAAATAAAAAACCATTAAAAAAAAAAGATGTGTCATGATATGGTGAGATAATATAACATCACTAAAGAGAAATTAAAGTCATGGACGTTGACTAGATTTCTTACCCATTTGAGGCGCGACTACAATTTAGGAATTTGGGGTTTTCCGCAACTTACTACAACGGTACATGGTGGATTTGTTGCAATTTAGGCAAATATAGTTTTTTTTTATGAATTTGAAACTAAGAAGGAAAAAAGTTACAAGCTTATTTGTGAAGGAAAATATACCTGGACACAAAGAGCAATGACATCAGCAAAACGAGAGAGAGATTTAGCCGGGTATAAACCCTTGAGACCCGGATCCACCATCCGATCCAAAGCATCAATGTCATGCAATTGTGGAGTCGCCCACCTCACCAAGGACTGCTCCGACCTCTGCCTCAAACTGAAATAAAATAATAACAGGTTTGAGGGATGTTCTAGGAAAAACATATTTTTAACAGGTTTATATGCAAATGTGTTGAGTATGTATTGTTGTAAGAATGACAGGCTTAAGGGAAAATAAATACAGAACATTTAATGTGTCTATGTAAAATCTCTACAAGTTAAATGACAACCTTTCAGGGTTAAATGTGCAAATACGTAACATTTCAATTGCTCTGTATGCAAATATCACCTATAGTTGAATCAGCATCAATAGAAAGGACTAATTTTGAAGTAAAAATACAATATTTAATGGGTGTATATTCAAATGCGTGTAAAAGCCTTAGTTTCCTGGCTCAACACAGCACAAAAATAAAGAACAGGTTTTCAGGTGTAAATATGCAAATACTTCAATTAATGGGTCTGTATGTATCAAAGTACCTATCAAATGGTTCACGACCAGTTAAGAGCTCCAACATGACGACGCCAAAGCTGTAAACATCACTCTTTAACGTGTATTGTCCTGACATGGTAACTTCTGGAGCACTATATCCGGAACTCGCTTCTGCTGCCTGTTTAATCATTTAAATAAAAATTTTACAGCCAGTAAGAAATGTTCATTATTTAAACCAAATTATAATACTAGTAGGCTACTCTTATTATATATAATGGGAGCTCCACTGAAGTGATGGATTGTAGTACCAGTTTGAATTCCAATGTAACGAAATATATATATTACTGAAACAAAACGAACACAAAATGTAAACCATTATTTATTTATTATTATTTTTTTAGGGCAACAATTGTCTCATAAGTGTGTCAATGGGGGTTTGAACCTACAACCTCTAGCTCTATAAGCATTGGACTTGACCAACTAGGCTAGAGGCCATTTGCAACCATTATTTGTTGGTAAATTGGTAAGTCACTTAATTGAATTATTTAAAAAATTATTTCATATTTTTCCTTTTAGTCGGAAAAACTAGTAAGACCATAAGAAGATAATAAAAATACAAATCCTTCTTGTACGGATTAGGAAAGTACTTATTTCGATTATAAATGAAATTAAAGTAATAATATCTTAACCAAACCCAAAGGATAAAATGGTCCAAGATAGAAAATTGTTTACGGATGTAGTTTACCTGCGAGTCTGGGTTAGCAGTAAGATTTGCGAACCCAGAATCTGATAGATGTGGGTTCAGATCTGTATCCAATAAAATGTTTGATGACTTGAAGTTCTTATGGACCACAGATGGTAAGCATGTCTCATGCAAATACCTAAAATAATAAAATTGCCAAACTTAGAAACTTTACAATGGTCCCAAAAAGAAACAAGCAAAATAATATATAGATTAATGAGGTGTTTTCATGCAATTTGGTATCAGAATCCTTGTAAAGTACAAGTTCATCACTAAATCAAGGAGAAAAGATGTACATTGGTTCCCAAAAAAAAATTAAAAAGAATATATAAATTTTGCAATATTTCCAGAAAGGAACAAGAAAATAAATACTTAGATAACAGGTTTTCACGCAAATTTATCTCAAAATCTTCCTAAAGTGTAAGTAGTGTTGCATTACATAAATTATAATTCGATAATTTCTAAAGTTTGGCTTACTCAAGTGCACGTGCGGATCCTAAAGCAATTTTGACACGATTATTCCAAGTGAGTGCCTTGCTATGCTCGTCAGGGTGGTGCAGGAAATCATGCAAAGACCCGTTCTTGTAAAACTCGTAGACCAACAAGTGCTGCCCGTGTTCTGAGCAATATCCGGTCAGCTCGGTCAGATTCGGATGGTGAAGCACTGATAATTCTGAAACCAAATTCGCAAAATCATCTGATGATTGGTTCGGAAGAGCTGTACGACTTATTTTCTTCACTACCAAAAGCTGAACAACAAGAAATTAAAAAATGGTAGTTAGAGTGACGTGGTGTCTGTATTCAGATTGCCTAGTTAGAATGCTGAAAAGAGTACTATAAAAAAATTTAATTTTCCAAAGTCTAATAAAGTAAACACTAATATTGATTTTCCATATTTTCTTACCATTATTTATTGATATTTTGATTTTTAACTTACTAATTGAAAAATGTCTCATATTGAACTTACCATACCACCATCAAATTGAGCAGTATAGGCCCGACCAAACGAGCCCTCTCCCAAAAGATTATCAGGACTAAACATATCGGTCGCCATTTGCAAATCCGCCACTGAATAATTGGTCGCTTTGATGGACGAAAAGCTTATTTTCTTCATGAGAGGCTTCATAGTAAGATCTCGCTCGTCAAATGACTTGTGAGGGTCGATCTTTGGAGGAGGCTTCAGGCTCACTGAAGTCGTCAAATTCTGCTTCGGAATATCTATTTTGAATGAGTTATCTTCTGACACTCCTGTAATTAAGTTCATAAAATTATCAACTTTTAGACAAACTACTCGAGTTACATGGTATCAAAGCAAAAATTCTTGATTCATGTAATGAATTAATCTCCTCTATACTTTTACTTGTGTATTCATTTGAAGCAAGAGGAGTCAAAGGCTCGTCGCGTTCAACCCGCTGACAATTTCTAGAAAACTTTATCGATTTTCTCTTCATGATGATAAATGCAAGTACCGCAATAACTGCAAATACGACTAGCAAAGAAATGACAATTCCAGCTATGCCCCCGCCACTAACTGGCTTCTTAGGGGCGTTTCCATTATTATTGGATGGACTCGGGTTATTGTTTTTGCGAGTTGGTGATGGTGGGGGCGGCACGTATGGTGGTGGCGGTGGTGCCGGTCCGTTACTCCATGAGTTACCATCAACCCTAATATTAAAGAGACAAAATATAAAATTATATAAACATGATTTTGGTGGTAATAATTAATGTTTAGAGCCTAATAATTGTTCATAAACCTAAGTAAATACTTAATTATTTATACATGTTGGTATGAATAGTATAATATTAAGAAATGATACTTACTTAGGATTTATATTTTTTAGGGAATCAGGGACCCATCCCGTGAAACGGTTGTTTGCCACATTTCTACAAAACAATGAAACCAATACATAATTATTTTCACAAAAAAAATATATATATATATATACAAGGGGACAGTCAATTGACTGATTCATTTATTGTACTTACAGATCTTTAAGTGGGAGATTCGCAAGTACGTTTATGGAACCTGTAAATTGGTTATTCTGCAAATAACTGAAAGCAGAGTGTACGAAATATTATATGTGTTATAAACTCTATGGACGAAATTCAGAATTGTGATTGGCGCAAGTCACATTTTTGTAAATGATTTTTTTTTAAAGAATATTCAGGGATACTTACAGAGTTTCCAAATTTATCAGAGAACTGAGGCTACTGGGAAGTTCGCCACTCATAGAGTTATATGATAGGTCTCTGATATATAAAATATTAAAATATGTGATGCATAATAAGAAGAAAAGTGAAATAAAAAGTAATGATCTAAATAAAAGAAAAAATGTTAAAGTAAAGTAAATAAAGAAACTGACAAGTATGTAAGATTCCCGAGATTAGAGAAGAAATCATTGAGACTGCCTGTGAATTGATTGTGTCCGAAGTTTCTGCAAATTGAATAATCTTTTCAATTAAACAAAAATTCAATTAAATCTTTTTTTATTGATGAAAATACATACATATATCTAAGGGCTGTCAATTGAGAAATTGAATAGGGCATCCCTGTAAACTGATTTTGTGCAAGATTTCTGCAAAAAGAAAGAAATAAATCAAAAGAAGATGATTAATATAGACAATATATAATTTTCATGTGCTTTATACTATTTGTAAAATATTCAATAAAAAAAAAATTTAATATAATTTATCAGTTTACCATTTTGTGTGTTAGTTACTTAGTTTATCATTTTATATCGCATACACAGAAGTATAATGTACGGGATGGTATAATGCATATAAACACTGTATAATGTTTATTAAACATTGATCAGGACATGGTAATAAAATTTTGCAGCCAAAATAATTTTTAATAAATTATTATAAACCATTTTAATTTCAAAAATTAAGGATATATTTGGAATTGTGTCAAACTTACATCCTTTGGAGATTAGGAGGTAGACCGTAAGGAATTTGATTTCCACCCGTTCCAAGATTATTATTGCTTAAGTCCCTGCATTATTTGAATTAAACAAGTATAAAATTTATTTTTCACACAAATTAGTTAAATAATTCAACATAAAATATAAAACAATACTCACATCTCTACAAGAGAAATCATCCTGGCCATATTGTAACCCAAATTGCCTCCTAATCCCATACCAGATAATTTTCTGATTATTCAAATAAAAAAAAAGATAATCATTATTTATACCAATTCATTTAAAAAAAACGAAATAAAAAATTAAATCATTATTTATACCAATTCATTCAAACTAAATTAGAGAATCAATTTTTTGGTACATGTTGATGCATTTTAAAGTTTAAACTTACATTATAGTAACTGAGGAACCCGAGCAAGTAATGCCAAGCCAGGACTGGCCACATGGATCGCCTCCATTTGCCATCCATCCAGTAAGTTGGGAGGGTGAGTTAAGAGAAGTAAACAGCGTATTGAGAGCAGAAACTGGATGGATCCAGTGGAATGGAAATGGAGAGAAAGTGTAAGAACAGATGTAATTGGAAGTTGACCATGTAAAGTAGATATTGCTAACTAAATATTTCATGTCTGGAATTTTCTTGTTTTAGATCTACATGCATACCACAAATTGTGGGTTTTATTGATTGTTTTTGTTTAAGAGAAAATTTTGTTTTAGTAAGAATTTAGTTCATGCCTCAAAATATTTCATGTCAGAAAATATTTTGTTTTAATTCTACATGCATCCCACAAACTGTGGGATTTATTGATTTTTTTTTTGTTTTGGAGAGAAAATTTTGTTATAATTAGAATTAGACCAATACTATCTTCATTTAAATAAAATGGAAATATATTTTCTGATGATAAATTTTGTTGGCTTTTCCTTAGAATTATGAAAGAGGAGACAATTTAAATTCGAAATTTCCAGAGTAAATATTCTGAACTCAAGGAAAAATAAGTATTGCGTTCTATATCCTAAAAAAATGCACAATCAACACTAAAAAATTGGCAAGTCTATAGAATAACAGAGCCAAATTTTGTGAAATAAATAGAATAAAACCAGTACTTAGTACAAACTAGAACATATATTCCCTTACAATCAGATTATTTCCTACACAAAAAAGCAGTATATTGTAGGAGAAAAATAGTGTTAACCTTTTCCAATCAAAATAGACGACGTCAACCCGAAAAAAAAAATAAAACTTCAAAAACCAAGTAAAAACTTCATAATGAAGGGAAGAAAAATGACCCAGCATCAACATATATAAACAAAAAAAAAGGCAAACAAGAAATAAATAATAAATAACCTTCAGCATTCATTCAATCAATTTTCTTAAAAACCTTCATTAAAAACAAGATATCATTTTCATTAATAAAAAATGCAATAAATTATATGACCAAGTGCTGAAAGTGAAACCCCTGTATAGGTTTTGAATCGGTACAAGTCAAATCCAGGTTTTATTTATTCTCTCTTTTGTTAATTTCTATTTTTTTCTTCCAAAATATTTGAATTCCGTCTGTTTAATATAACTTTGCATATGGTTTGTAATCATAATTTCTCAACAAAAAACCCAAAATCCATGATAAAACCAAGGAAAAAACATATTTTTTCTATTTTTCATTCAAATATACAAAAATTACCATCATTTTGATTTGTAGTTGCAAGGACATGGATAGGGTTGCAAATACAGAAGAAAAATAAAATTAAAAGTGCTTCAAACGCCATGGCTGTTTCTCTTCTCCCTCTCCCTCCCTTCATGCTGTCATGCCCTTCAAAAAACTTCTCCTGTCTCTCTCTCACTTTCTTTGTTTTTGTATTCTCTCCCTCTCCCTCTCTCTCCCTCTCTATTTTTTTTTGTTAAATAATATTTTGACAGGATTTTGTTTTTATTTTTTTCGAGCAGAGCAAAAGCTGTTTCAGCAATTGAGAACAGAGTTTAATCCAATTTGTGACTTTACCCTCATAAGTTTCTGATTTTGCAAAATAAATGTCCTTTGGTGCCCTTGCGGGCATACTAACTTTTATTTTGTTTCAGATACATTCTAAAAAATTATTTATCTAAATTATGTCTTTCATACATATACCAAAAAATTTATGCGTATCAGATATAACTAACGTTTTTACCGTCATCCAAATATGACTATTCATAAAAATTACATATTAGAATTGTTAAACTTGATTTATATCGCATACTTAAACACAAAATATGATCTTTTTTCTTAAGAACAAGTACATATATACTAATAAAAAATGAATAAAAAGTGAAATCAATCCCAAATAAAATGAGGAAAAACGAGTAGAGAAAATCGTAAGTATCATGAGTAACAATAGACTAACCAATTTAGAAGATTTTTTCAAACTTTTATCAAGAATGTTGATTGAAAATCTTTTTATTTATCTCTTTATATAGTGCTAAAATAATTTGTCATTAAAACACATTGTAATTATATAGTTGCTTTTGTTATAGGTTCCAAACAAAATGTTCACTGAATGAAAATTAAGAATTGGTAGCTTTGGGAAATTATTTGTGTAGATATTTGGAAAATGTAAAATATCATATCATTTCAACTTTTATTATAATATTACAAAAATTAAATAATAATATTTGATGCAAACATGACACATCAATTTTTCACCTCTTAAATTATATGAAAAAATAATACAAATTTGAAGTCTATACTAATAAGACATATCATAAAATGATTGTAAAGAATCTCAAATAGTAACACACTTCACAAAAAATATCATATATATTTTTGTCAAAATATATTAATAATCACTATCAAACTATCAAAAATACATGAAGCAGATATTAATTTTAATTCACTCTAAATAATTTTGAACAGATTATTATAATCTATAAAATAACAAAGTATAATGAACATCTAGGGAGGAAAAAATCATTATTGATCATCTCAAGAATGAAGATGTTTTTCTACAATTTTGGAAAAGAAAGAGGGATTTTCGTAAATTGTTAAAAGAATTTTATTAGGGGCCTCTGAAAGATAAAAAGACGTTTCTTTTTTTTGAGATAAATGGAGGCCACGAGTATTCATGGGAAAAGTTCGTGAATGCCTCAAACAAGTTTTCTTGCAAGCAAGAATGGTTCCGTCTTATCATAGGCCCCACATAAATGACCATTTATTTGAAAATTTCTTAATTAGTATTATACATTTAAATACAAATATGTTATATCCGAGTTTTTTTTACTAAGACATATATTTGCCTCTTCATATCATTTCTAAAAAATAATTATAATTTTTTTGTGCTTATAGTATTTTTTTCTTGGAAACAACACTATATTGAAAACAATAAAAATCATCTTCGTGCCGGTTAGTAATAGAGGAAAACCGTTTATTTCTTGCGCGTGAGTCCTCTTTTCCACTTCTACTAGGACTTATCTCGGTCCGCTTCGGTTTATATTTTTTGTATTATATATTATTTATCTGAATTTATTTAATTTATATAATTTAGTTTGCATAAACATATGAAAATTAGACATTACTCATTTGAAATACTATAATATAATATTGAGTAAATTTAAAAAATATAATAATATAACTCATCACATGCAAAATTATAATAAAAATGCCACAGAAAATCCAAACGTACGTAATATATAGTATATATTTGAAATTATTTATATGATGTAATTTTAATCTAGATGAGCATATGAAAATGGGACATTACTAATTTTAATAACTATAATATAATAAGTAATGAATTTTTAAAAAAATTATAATTATACAACTCACTACATGCAAAATTATAATGAAGATGTCACATAAAATCCGAACAAAATGAACACATGTCACCCAAGTGGTACTATGTCCAAAATTATGAGTATTATATATATCATGCTGATGACATCTCCCTAGCAGAGAAAAATTTGGAAGATTAGAGTTTTTCTTACCACATCAAGAAAGATGATTGTGTGTGTCTGGTGTCTTAGTAGAAAAACTCATATAATAACCACTTCTATATAAATAGAGTCCGTCTATTGATATCATTAATAACCTAGTGTCTTAATGATATGATATTAAGCAAAATAAAAACTCTAGTATCCATATAGACCATCTGAATCGTTCATTATGAGTCTATGATCAACATATGAACATCTAGTTGGAAACAAAATTTTCCATTTTAGTAATGTATTTTTATGTCAATCATGACAACTATAAATATTAAAAATGAACTGTCGAAAACACATGATGGTGCTAAATTATGATTTGAAAAATTCGTATAAAATTGTTAATCTTGTACATCAAATCCACAAATATATTTACATAAATTTTAAAATATTTTAAATATAATTTTATCATCAAAAATCCCGATCGTTCATTTGGACACTAGGACATATATTTTTCATTAAATGACATCAAGGCCTTAGAAGCAAGACCTCCAAGTAATAAAAATAATAATACTAATTAATTGCCCCATCAAAGTAAAAAGCATTTGATACTCTAATTTATAACTCTGTCTATAAAGATAAAAAATAGAGAAGCAATATGTCTAATCAGTATTTTAAACGTCGGTTTTATGTCATAGATTAGTCTCCAATTAGTCGTATATTACTTCCTACCGCCCCGACTAGGTCATGTTGATCGTAAATGTCGGTCAACCCGATGGTTGACCGATTTGGACTGACACTTGACCAATTTTGATCTGACTTTGTGGTGACTTGATCCAATTGCTCGGCTCATTTTTATTTTCACAGTTCAGTAACAATTTTCATTACTCACTTTTTTTTGTTTCCCGTCCCAACCAAAGAGGAAACTTAGCTAGAGCAACATACGACTGTAGGGTCTGCTCTGGTGCCCCATTCTTCATGCGACCATCTCCGACGAAATAATCCCCTCCAACTATTTGTTTGAATTATGACTATTGGTATTTTTATGTTTATGTTTATTTTTGTTAGATTTTTTATAATTTAAATATTGTTAGCTATCTTGAATTTATAGTATACTATTTAGGGGAAAATTTCTAAAAGCCAAATCCGTTCAAATTCAACTTTGACAAACTTGTCTCTGATTAATCTCCGTCTAGTTACCATATCGCTTGTCAGCAAAATCTCTGACGTGGCATGACTTCTGATATTTAAAATATGCGTACCTAAGTGGTGCCTAAGTGAAAAAAAAAAAATAATTAATCCCAATTCCTTATTTTTCACCTACTTTTGAGTCTTTTCAAAAAGCCACATCATTATTTTTTTTTTACCGTTCGATCAATTTTTTTGTTAAATCTTAACCTTTTATTTTCTCAAATTTATTTATATTTTATGGCAACATGTGTGTGGTTATTAAAACATAATCATATGATTAGTTGAATTGGTGTTTTGTGTTCCATCTCCGATTTAGTGAGAACCGTTGTAAATTTATTTCTGACCATCATATCTTAATCAGATGGTTTCAATGAATTATAGTTTAAAGTTATGTTTCATTATTAATATCAATAGTTAATGAAGTATTCACTCATTAAAATATAAATAATTTTTCTTTTCTTCTTTAAAAAAAATATAATTTTTAATGAAATATGTTATTTCTCATGTTAAAATCATCAAATATAAGTTTGTTGGAATTTTTTCTTTATTTTGAGTTCCATATTGTTATGGTTCTAATTTTTTTTTCTAGCAAAAATATGTGAATAAAGACTCTATAAAGAACATGTCTAAAAATGATATACTCATTAAGTTATATATCGAATCTTATTTTCATCTCTCTTTGAGTATTCTCAAGAGAGACGTATCGTCAATTTTATCTCGGCCGTTGGATAAATATTTTTTCAAATCTTAATTTTTCATTTAAATTATTACCACGATATCACATTGTTAGCTAGATTAATGTTTCATATTATATCTCAAATTATGTGAGAACTATCATATCAAATAAAATTCAAGAGTATTAAAAACTATATTATATTACTTAATAGTGGTGATAATTGTTTTCGAAAAATTAGTAATGTTACATTTTTCTTATGTATAGTAAACCAATTTTTTCCATATATCTAATATCATATTTTCTTTTTACAAATCATGTTAAATATAATTAATATTTTTATATTTTTTAAAGTTAATCATCTATATTTAAGTCATATGGGGTTTCAACTAAAATCCATGAAATATATTATCGTGTCTTTTTAGTTTTTCCGATCTCCTTCAACATATGATTAATACTTGATTTTTTTCTACTATAAAATGTCAATAGATAATTGCACAAGAAAACTAAAGAGATAAGAAAGATGATATTTTAATCTTAGAAATCTTATTGCAAACATAAATTAAGATTCTAAATTAATAATCCAAATTTTTTCGAATTTTTTTTATGAATTTATTATTTATGTTATTTTATTTCCTATATATAAATTTATTTGTATAGAGTTATCAATCCTTATAAAATTAGATGTGACATCGAAAATATTTTTGAATGAATAATAAATGGATATAATATCGATGATGTAATTCAAAATAATTTTAAATATAATCAACTTACATAACATAATTATTATATATTCTTTATGTAGTCAAAATTTATTTCAAACTTTTGTTTAGATTTTTCATAATTGTAATTTTTACATAAATTCAAATTAATAACAAATTTAAATATTCTCTGCGAAGAGCGAGCATTATCTTAGTAATAATTAATTATCCCATCAAACTAAAAGCCTGTTAATAGTGTAATTTATATCTCTACTTTGCTTATAGAGATTAGTTTTGTTCGGACATAATTGCAAGGATGAGCCATGAATAATAGCCATGGCTTTTTTTATGCCCAGCATTTCATTACATGTTTGATTCTCCTATCTCTCCCTAGCGATGTGGTGGTATTCAACAAATCATCCTTGTTTGAATAAACAAGAAAATCCCATATCCATTTTTCACATATTTTCTTGATTCTTGTCGTACTATAATTATTTAATAGTTAGATGATGACACTGAGTAATTTTAACCCTTACCTGATCATTATTTTTTAATTGTTACATCATTTTATGTTAATGCTATAGTTGTCATTCACTGAGTTTGTGTTCAACTAATTCACTGAATATTTTATCATCTGAAATTAAGCTCAATTATTAATACAAATGGAAGATGAAAAGTCATCTATCAAAATTAACTCCACTAGATTATTTTTCATCCCTTTGAGCCTTTTAAGATGGTATTTCATTCAAATAATCTAAGTCGTTGAATGATAAAAAGTATTTTACATCTCAAGCGCTATTCAAGTCCGATTTTATAGTTTCATATATTTTGTAGCTATTTATATGATAGTTACTTTATACTGTTATTAAAATTTTCCCAAAATATCACATCATTATCCTCACTTTTATTACAGCTATTAGATGTGAACCCAACGGTCACATTTTAATTTGTTATTGATAACTAGATTTAAAGAAGTCACATTATTGTGTTAAAAAATGAATAACTTAAAAAATCCTTTATGATCTATTTTCTATCTCATTTTTACAAAAAAGGTAATATATTATTTAAATATAATTTTTTCTTTTTTAAATTATCATATATTAATTCTTTTGAATTTTCTCTTCATATTGAGCTTCATAATAATATAGTTTCGATTTAAAAGTTTATTTCAAATAAATTTATAATTATGTAAACTATGTATAAAGAAGAGAACATAACTTATAGTATGTTGTTAAAAATATATTTTTAAACAATAATTGATTTAGATGAGCCCATCACATATATGAAAAAATAATATCTTATAATGAATATTCTTTAAATATATTTCTTTATTCAACTAAAAACGATGTCTTGCATCAAATATTTTCTTATTAAATGAAAAAGCTCTTTTGATACTAATAAAAATTGAAAGAACATTCTTTTTTATTGCGACAATTATTTTCATGCTAATAAAAATTTAATCAACAAAGTTTTGTTGTCTTATGTTATTCATTTAACTAACTGAATTACGAGGCATTGATCCAAACAGATGATTTTATTTTTAGCTAACTGTAAATTTTATCGCAACATAGCAATGGATTTTCCCTATTAAAATATCATTTTCTTTTTATTAAATTAATAATTATTCTTAGTCAAATATTATATTCCTTTTATTAAAATTTTCATATATAAATACCTCCATTATTTTTCTTTTCAACTTTATGTGGGTGTAGTTTTGGTTTTAAGTTTTTTTTTTTCAAGTACGTGAAAATTGACTACATAAGCTGGTTTGTGAGAATACAATAGGAAAGATCAGCAATTGAGGGTTGCCTAAAATATTAAGTATATATTAAATGAATTATCTCTTTTCATGTACAAAAGAGTTTTTGAGTATTATGATATTTGTTTGGTTGCATGAACATTTTAGGGGTTTTATATATATATATATATATATATATATATATATATAATATATATATATGAATATTTTTTTTCCTATATACCATTGCATAATATATGTACCACAAAATCTAAAAAAGAAATATGCAACACTAAAATATGATTAATATTAAAATATTAAAAATAAAAGTTTGAAATGTTCTTGTCAAAAGTTACATGTCTAACATCAAAATATGATTAATATTAAAATAATAAAATACAACATATCTATCCATTAAAAAAAATATCGATTAAAAAAATCCATTAAAAAATCCATTAAAAATGTTATTTAGACCACTACACCGCAACATACACGCGCAACACCGCTATTACAGCCGCTTCACCGCTAAATCGTCGAAAAATGCTACACCGCAACAAGTATAATGTTATAGTAGATGCATCATGAATATTGGGCCATTAATTAGAGCCAGTCATTAATGATATTAAAGTTTTGGATTTAGCATGCAACAGGCCCTGGTCCCAGGCTAAGGCCTGGGCCTGGGGTCCGAAATTCGAGAGGGTCCATGTTATAACAATTCCTTTTATAGGTTTGACTAAAAAAATATTGGGTGAAAAAATTGGCTCATGAGAAAAATGTAAACTGATAGCCCAATGAGAAAAAAATGGCCCGTGGCTCAATTTTCATATGAACCCACTCATTCTTTTTTTCTCTTCTAATTTTCCCGATTTCATCTTTCCTTATGAACCATGAGTTTCCGTCCTTTCTTCTGAAGCCGCAACAAATTCAATTGTTGATGATTTTGTTATGCTAATGATGCTTCTAATTAATTTTTTTTTTCAAATCCCATTGAAAGTCTTTGTTATGGATAAGAAGAAAAACAATTCTTCTCAATCAGGAATGGTTCTCTTTTTCTTTTTGAAGGAACCAGCAGTTCACACTTTCATAGAGTTGGGAGTTCCCATTATTAGTTGAAGTTCTCTGGTGTATTTGGTTTTGTCGCTGTCATTTTTGCTTGAACTGTGACGGTTTTTATGGATATCTTACAAGAGTACTATAATATTTTGCTTTTCTATTGATAATTTAAATCTATTTTCATACTAGACCCTCAATTAAGTGATAATTTAGCCTTAAATCCAAGCATATAAAAACCAGATCTAACTATATAAGCAGATAATTTTTCATATTAAGTCTCAATTGTGCAGTTAGTTTCTTGTTTTAGAGTCTTTCTATAAAATATTTGGTTCGTATTTTCAGGGTGAAATATCAAGAAATTCTTTGTTTGAATCATCATTTCTAAGAGATCTCATACTTAGGATAGGCCTTGGGGCCCTCAAACGCTCGGGCCGGCTCAGACGCACACATATATAAATCATGTAATTCTTGGGTGCAATTTCTTATTTTAGCACTTGAAACTGATATTTTAAAATTATGTAGGAAAACAAATGAAAAGATATATTCATCATTTTGTACATTTGGTTCTTCCATCAAAAGCTCAACATCCAATCAACTCTTGCACGACATTTCTTTTGTTATTGGGATGATGGTTTGAAATGTCAATTTGTCTTGTTAATTTGTTATTTGATATATTTTCATTTTGGATATACATGGTATTCTATATCTCGTACAAATAACATGAAAATTTGCTTCTTCATCTAAAGTACTTGTTCTTCACATAGGAATTGCTAAGTCTTTATGATATTTCTCAATGGGAAATCCAAAATTATGACGGGACTAATAGCGACCGTATACTATTTTTCTGTGTTTCTATATATTGTATATATATACTTTTTTCATTTTTCATTTATATATTATTTTCATTTTTCATTTATATAATATTTTATATATACTAGTTGTTTTCAGTTTATAAACACTCTATATACTGTGGTTATACCATGAGGAAAAATCTGTTGTGATATATCAGGTCCCTTTCTCAATTTATGGGGTATGCATGATATTTTGAGCTTTTGATGAGTACTTATTATACCATATATACCTATATCAAACTAAGTTTCTGAATATATATAATATTATTTGAGATAATTCATTTCCTACTCTAAAAGAGTCCAAAGATTAAATCATATTTCATGTATTGTATAATTTTTTTTTAGAAAAGTTAATCTTATTTTCAACTACATGTATATTTCTATCTTATATTAAATTATAGTATTGAACAAAATTTTCTTTTATACCATTGATATTATACGTGGACCAGAATGCTGATGCCCTTTTATTTCAGGATATTTTTTAATCTAACATAAATAATATTATCTTTTTCATTTTAGTGAGGGTTGTGTGAATCTGCATGGTATGGTATGCACAATAATTGTGACTTCTATAAATACAATTATATTGGTTGATGAAAAGTAGCAAAATAAAGTTTAACGCTGTTGTGGTTGTAGATAATATTCGTAGAGATCACAAATGAGTACCTTTTTATAGGCGGACCAATAATTTTTTGTGAAAGGAGCACACATCAAATTTGCATTTTAGAAAATATATATAAATTTGCTAGATAATCATCAATATTGAACTTGATATTTGATAGCTTTCAAGGACATGCATGGAATTCACTTTTTTTTTTAATTGTATTATGCAGTACGCACAATGTTTTTAATATTTAGTAGGGAAATTATTGGTAACTGTATAATTACTCTCTTATAAATCAGATATAATGATATTATATTTCTTAAAAAAAAGATATAGTGATATTATGAGATGTGCTTGTGTAATTGTCTAGGATAGTATATTATATGTATATTTTTTTCTAGAGGATTGACGATTGATTAATCAGTTAATTAGATTAGAAATTTAGAATGGATATCGATTTATCCTTTCATTTTTGCCCCTCATTTTTAAGGAAATTCAATTGTGAATTATGAACTGTGGTTAATTTATGTTTAGTGAACATTATAAGTCTTCTAATTATATTACATGTATTTTGTTACAGACAAAGATTATGAATTTTTCTAAATATATGTTAGCTAATTCATCAGTACAGAATTACGTTCTTCACTTCTTCTCCGATGCTAGGTGTTTTTATCAATATAGTCATAAATCAAGTTCAATAGGATAAATTACTCTACACCTCCGTGCACATTAAATAGTGTGAGCTTGTACAATTATTTAGGGGTGGGCAAACGGTCAGTTTGGGTTGAACCGGACCGACTAAGATAAAACTGAATAAAACCGAACCGTTTTATATATGTACCGAACCGACCGATTAAATTTTTTGAACCGAATCAAAACCGAACCGAATAAAGCGGTCTATACATCAGTTTATTCGGTTGAACCGAACCGAAGTAGACAGTTACAATAACTCAACCAAATAAATTCAACTAACACATACAAATTCAAATTTTTATAACAGTAACTTACCAACTCAGTTCATATAATCAAACCAAGCAGTCCACATTTTTATAAAAGTAACAACTCTAAGCAAATTAACTAATATCAAATCTCATAAAAAATAAAAAAAGAACTTAAACAAGCAAATTAATAAAAAAAGCCAACATGCACCAAATAATGTTGCATATGCCCAAAATAACATTATATAACCATAATGAGTCAAAAGTTTATCGGTTATCATGAAAGCCACTAGTCTCCATCCTTAAAAATTCTAGCAAAAGAATAAAACGTATATTTTATTATAATACTAATAGAAATAATGAATACCGACAAAAATATGAGTTATATCTAATTAAATACATGAAAATAATAATTTTAGATGAAGTACCTTCCTCAAGATTATCAAGTGTTTCTAAGTTTTCTTCCACACCAACACGTTGTGCCGACCGAATCCAATCTTCCGTACAAATAAGAGCCTCAACAATTTTCGGAGTCAATGACCCCCTAAACTCATCAAGAACCCGACTGCCGGTGCTAAATGCCGACTCCGAAGCCACCGTTGAGATAGGAATAGCCAAAACGTCACGTGCCATTTCGGCAAGAATAGGAAACCTTATGCCATTAAGTTTGCACGAAGCGAGAATATCGAACTCTTTTCCATCTTCTAAAACTTCAAAATCATTATTCAAATACTTATCCAACTCCGACTTATTTGCCGCACTAGTTGTTATTGACTTGTGCTTCTTGAACATAGTAGCCATCAAATCCATTTCTTCGAACGGATTTAACATATTATTTTCAATTATACTATGCTCACTCCTTGGCTCATTTTGTTGACTTTGAGGTGCATATAATCGTTTATACTCATCAAATAATAATTCCAACTCGTCTCTTATCTTCCGTGCTATCATCTCACCTTTTTCTTTTTCATTTTCATACAAATTTTTAAGAACAAATTCCACAAATTCTAACTTATGCCGAGGATCGAGAACAACCGCTACATAAATCATTAAGTTAGTTTTTTCAATATTACCCCAATTTTATCATATTTTTCCTTCATTTTCTCCGCCATTACACTTATATCCAAATCCTCACCTTCTTTCCATTTTCTCAATAAGCATTCAACATTTGTAATTTCACTAAAAAATATATTAGATGTAACGTACTTAGATCCCGAAACTCGCTTGGTAAGTACGTAAAAATATTTTAAAACATCCACAAATCTTTCAACATTACACCAATCTAACTCGGTAGGTGCCCCTTTTCCTCTCTCATTTCCTTCCATACCACCAAGCTCAACTAAGAATTCACAATCTAGCTCAGCATAAATATCAAATACATTCCTAAATTTTAAAGCTACATCCAACATTAAATATGTGGAATTCCATCGAGTAGGAACATATAGACACAATAATACTTTACTAGTGATCTTTTCTCTACCTACACAATCTTTAAACCTTTGTAACCGCTTTGGCGATTGCCTTACGTATTTAACCGCTGCTCTAACTCGAGAAATCGAGTCACCTATATTTTTTAGACCATCTTGAACCATTAAATTAATAATATGAGCAATACACCTCATGTGAAGGTGTTTACCGTTTAAAATATCGGTTCCCCAATTATTAATTCTCTTTCTCAAATAATCAATAGCATGACTATTTGAGCTCGCATTATCTACCGTAATCGTGAAAACTTTCCAAATTCCCCAATCTAGCAAACATTGTTCCAAAGCCATGCCCATTTGTTTACCATCATGACTAGAAATCGGGCAAAAATTTAAAATCTTTTTGTTTAATATCCAATTTTTATCAATAAAGTGTGCGGTAAGACACATGTAATTTAATTTATTTAATGAAGTCCATGTGTCGGTGGTTGGACACACTCTTTGGTCTTTTATGTAATTTTTTAATTTATTTTTCTCATTTATGTATAAATTGAAGCAATCCCTAGTGAATATGGTTACTTAAATTTATTTTTCTCATTTTTTAATTTATTTTTCTCATGTACACTTAGCCATATGGTTACTTAAATTTGTTGTTCCATTTTTACTTGGGTCGGCAAAAAATTCTTTTCCGCACACATTACATTTTGCCTTTACATGACCATTTTCATCCTTACCCTTAGTAAATTGATTCCAAACTTGATATCTTGGCTTCACTTTCTCTTTTGTTTTTTATGGTTTGAGCTCTGAGGTTTCTCGGATTGAGTTTGTGGTTGTTCATCATTAGTTTGTGTTGGTTGTTCTCCAACTTGAATACTTTCTTGTTGTGCCATCTAAAAGTAAAGAATACAAAACATTTTAGCCAATACAACACTCAATAATTTTGTATAAAAAAATATAACAGAAGCTTGTAACATATGAACCATTATCCATATTATTTTTAATTTTATTTAGCTTTGTGGGAGTAGTTTGAAAATATTCTCAATTCTTTTTATTTATTATTTTATACTGCATGTGCTTGTAGAATTAACACTTTTAATTTATAGAGAAATTAAATATTTTCCTTGAATGTAAAACTAAAAATCAAATATATTTTCTTTGTATGTAAAAACAAAATTATATATATTACCTTTAGAGTCCTCTTTTTCTTGTGAGTTCTGCACACCAAAATCAATTCACAAAACTCCAAGCTTACCTTAAATGAGTATAAAATAAAATAAAAATAAAACAATATTAGTACAAGTGCAACATTAAACAAGATATGGATGGATAACTCTTAGTGCCATGTGCAACATTAAACAATGAATAGATCTTTTTAGTATCATTAATATTTCTAATAAAGAATACAAGACATGGATGTATAACTCACCAATATCTTTTTTGGAGACTAACACTCTTTGCCAGATGTTGTTTTCTTAGTAATGAGTAGAGATATTTGTGACTAAAGTAAGGAGAAGAAAGAAATTTGCGGCTAGGGTTTCAGTCTTTCAAACTTGGAAAATTTGCAAAACTACAAAAAATTAGCTGTCGTTACTTCTTCCTATGCTTTATACCATAATTTCCTTTCATAATTTCATTTCGTATAATGTGTATGGCAGGTGAAGGGACAAGGCAAAAAGGCAAAGAAAAGACATGCCTAAAATATTTAAAAGTGATTGGATCA
>JAJHPC010000016.1:1886212-1978712 GCA_024447665.1 Juncus inflexus | reverse complement strand
TCTCCCACACCACAAGCTATTCCTTATCCTCCGCCACCAGAGCCTGGGGAAGAAGAGACTGGCACGAGTGGCTTGGAGGAGAAGAGTGGCCCAAAAAGATTATAGTATTTTAAATTTATAGTTACGTACACATATGTAAATCATGTAATTCTTGGGTGAAATTTCTTATTTTATCACTTGAAACTGATAATTTATCTAGGAACACAAATGAAAAGATAAATTCATCAAAAGATTATAGTATTTTAAATTTATAGTTACGCACACATATGTAAATCATGTAATTATATATATATATATATATATATATATATATATATATATATATATATATATATATATATAAGGGGAAATGTGCGTGCACTTTTCCGACAGATAGCCACTCAGGAGGCTAAAATGAAAACCAATCAAAACATAACCGCTGCCTATCACATTTTTCCGAACCACATGCGAATCCATTCATTGGGATTCGGATTGGGCTATCGGATTGTGGGTATCTATTGACACCCCTATCTAAGGAGCATAATAACTTGGCGGCTAAGTTTCTGAATACTGGATGATAATTTTCATTAAGAGTATACAAGGAACTGAAGAACTTGCCGGTCATTTTTCCATATAGTGGATGCAATCTTCATTCGAATAGAAAAGTAACTTAAGAATTTGGCGGCTAATACTGGATGATAATCTTCATTTGAGTATAAACAGAAACATAAGAACTTGGCGGCCAAGATCACGTACATGAGTAAAAGAGAGAACTAGGTCCAAATAAGTTTTTAGTTTCCTACACCAAAAAATGATATGCCATATAAACATTTGTAAATTACTTAAAACCAAATATGTTCTGAAGTACGTAATATATGATAATACTAATACAGAGTTTTAAATACTATGAATTTTTAATTTCATATATAGCAAATAATATAATCTTTCATTTATATCATTTAAAATCAATTAGGAAATTTCGATAAGTAGTGTCCTATCTATAGCTGCGTTTTTTTTGCACTTAGCTATTTATGCTTGGACAAATGCGCTTGAGTATAAATACAGTCTATTTATGTTTTATCAACACTATATACTACTCTTTAAAATTATGAAGATTTGGTGCCTCACTGGTCCAAGTTCAAGATCCAAACTGGATGTGAATTCTCTCTTTTTTTTTTGAGAATACACAATAGACGATCACCTATCGTTGCTTGTATTAAATTAAGCGTTCGTATTTACAAGAAGACATAAAGAGAAATAAAAATTAAAAGAAAAATACAATTTTCATAACTCTTCCTAACAAGTCTCGATCTAAAGGAGCCTAACCATTTTCCCTCCATTGAATCATCAAATTGATGGAAGTTGTTGCGATTGCTTGATGATGGTTGGATTTGTCGTTGAAGATCCAATTATTTCTTTCCAGTCAAATGAACCATATTACTGTAAGCCAACAGGAGTCTCATCATTTCCTTGTGCTAGAATCCATGTCATTGCCAGTCTGTTAGCCAGAAGCCCAAAGTAGTTGGTCCATCATGAAGCAGGATAAAATTTTCGTTTTGCGTTACGTAGCTCCAGACCCTCTTCGAAAATTCACAATGGCTTAAAATGTGGTTCGTTGTTTTTGTAGCATTTCTACATAAATAGCATATAGAAGGGCCCATTATGCCTCTTTTTTGAATGTTTGGAAATGTCAGAATTCTATTATTCAATACCAACCATGCAAAGATCTTCAATTTGAGAGCTCTTTTGATCTTCCATAATCTATGTGCCCATGCACATTGTACCCTTGGATCTATAATGAAATTATAGGCCGATTTTGTTGAAAATTCCCCATTATTGGTCCACCTCCACACAGGTGTTAAATTCCTTTCCAAGGAGATATGGAATAAGGGGGTTAGGGGATGAGATCTTTAATGAAGAAGGAAGATACTGATTCGGGGATATTTTTCAAGTCATTTTCATTTCTGAGATTATATAGTTGTCCCATCAGGAAAGTCCATATATAGTTTCCCCCGTTTTCGATTTGCCAAAGAGATTTTAGTAGGAGTGCCTTATTCCTGGCTTCCAAGTTCACCAACCCTAAGCCCCCACTTTTTTTAGGTAGGCAAACTTTGTCCCATTTAACAAGGTTATGTATCGGTGCGCACTCTTTATCTCCTCGCCATAAGAACGTGCGAGTAGCTTTGTTAATATTGTTTATTACCCCCTTGGGGATTAATAATGCTTGCATTATATATGTCGGTAATGCCAATAGAACCGCTTGAATTAAGATCATTCTCCATCCATATGAGAGGTATTTTTCTTTCCACCCCGCTAATTTATTATGAGTTGACTTTATCAAAGGCATAAAGCTTAGTTTAGTTGGCCTTTTGAAAGATAATGGAAAGACGAGGTATTTGGTAGGTAATTATTGCTTCTCGTAATCCAAAATTGATTTGATTGCATTGTGCAGATCATTTGGGACTGCTATCGGGAAGAAACCACTTTTATTTTTATTGATCGTAAGTCCAGAAAGAATACCAAAGTATTCCAGAGTTAAGTTGATTATTTTTAGATTATCCGCATGAGCCTCGCAAAATATGAGAGTGTCATCTGCGAATTGTAAGGTGGTCGGAATTAGTTTTGTTGCTGCCGTCATAATCGGAGTTAGATTATCCATTATTCGTTGTAGTAAATCCACGGCTAGAATAAACAAGAGAGGTGACAAAGGGTCACCTTGTCGTAGGCCCCTCCTGTGGAAAAAGAATGGTCCCTTGTGTCCATTGATCTTCAGTGAGGAACTCGACAAAATTAGGAGGTTATGAATCCATGTGATCCAATTCTGGGGGAATCCCCTAGCTTGCAATAAGTGCATAATGAATGGCCATGATATATTATCAAAGGCTTTTTTAAAATCTACCTTGAGCATTACTGCTGATATCTTCCTTTTGTGATAAAAATTTAGAGTTTCCCTCGCTGCAAGAAAAGTGTCCACAATCGACCGTTTCTTAATGAAAGCAGTTTGGTTCTTGTGTATTAGTTTTGGAATTACCATTTGTAATCTTTGTGCTAATACTTTTGTAATAATTTTAATAGGAGCAGAGACCACACTTATCGGTCTGAAGTCATCCATATTCATGGAATTGGATTTTTTGGGAATTAAAGTGATGTCTGCTTTGTTAATTTCCCATAAATCCAAATTATTTTTGTTAAAAGCATCCACCAATATCATAAGATCATTCTTAATCAAACCCCATTTGGATTGAAAAAATTCTGGAGGCATCCCATCCGGTCCCGAGGCTTTGCCCTTTTGTAGCAATAAGGTCGCCGCTTTTATTTCAGATTCTGTCAGCGGGGCTCCTAAACTTGTCAGTTCATTTACATGTTCATGACTATTGTAGAACTGATGGAAGTGGAACTGACTGACTAGTTGCTCCTCCGTTCCCAATATGCTTTGATAGTATTGGGTGAACGCTAGTGTCAATTCTTTGGGTCGCTTATGACCTCATTATTATAATTAATGATGTTTATATTGTTATTATTTTTTTGGGTTGAGCCAAGGGCATGAAAATACGATGTGTTTTTGTCTCCTAGTTTGATCCATGTGCAAGATGATCTTTGTTGCCATTTCATCTCGGTGGTAATGGCCAATTCTTGGGTCTTCTCTCTTAGTTTAATTCTAAGATTGTTTTCTTCATTAGATAGCTGTCTAAACTCCTTTGCTTTATCCAAGCCTTGAACAACAGCCTCACATAGAGCAGATGTATGTCTGTTTAAGGCGAATTTCTCTTTGGCCCATGTGCTCAAAGAGGTGATTGATTTTTCGCATTTAATAATGAAGTTTCATGCTGGGTTAGAGTTGAGATTATCTGTGTCCCTCCATATGGGATCTATGATGTTATCAATTTCATTGTATCTTAGCCAGTATCTTTCCATTTTGCGCACTTGTTGCCTTTCCTCACGATTGGGGGACTTTATGGATAAGATTAGAGGAGTGCGGTCTGAGGTAATCGTAGGAAGATCATTAAGTGAAAACTTTAGATGTTGTTGCAGGAAATCATTAGATGTGAAGACTCTATCAAGTTTTGAGAGAGCCGGGTTTACTCGTTGACTGGACCAAGTGTAAAGTCATCCTCTAAGTGGTGGCTCTATCAGACTTAAATTGTTAATTATATGGTTAAATTCATTTATTTGTTCCAATGAATGACTATGACCTGTTGATTCAGCTGGATCCCTTATAATATTGAAGTCCCCTACTAATATCCACGGTAGGTCATTATTTTCGTGAATTATGGAGAGTTCATTAAGAAAATCAATTTTCTTGTTTTCATCTACCGGTCCGTAGATATTTGTTAAGAGAAATTTTTCTCCTGCCTTGTTAGAAAGTATAGTGTTTAGGGAGAATTGCACTGAGAAGGATGATTCCAGCGAGAAGTGCATAGTCCATGCCGTTAGGATGCCTCCTTTGGATCCTATGACGTCTTTCACTCTAAAGTTTTTGAATTTTGCCAGGCTAACTCCCCGCATTTTAAAAAAGTCACAATGACTCCATTTAGTTTCTTGTATACATATTATATTGGCAAGCGAATTACGCAAATAATTTTTAACAACGTTACATTCATGTGGAGAACCAAGTCCTCGCACATTCTACAAAATAATATTTAAATTGTCCAACATTACAAACCAAAATAATAAACTTAAACCCTAACTGATCGGGTAAATTAAAATAGGCGAGCGAACTATGATTGGTCCCTCATGCCTTCTCGGCCGCCAATGGCTCGGTTCCATCCTCATCTAGGAGATCCTCGTCTTCTCCCATTGAACCGCCTTCCATATTGCGGTATTTGCCATCGTCATAGTATGTGTTTTCCCCCTCCTCGTATTCACCTTCCTCCTCCTCTTCTTCTTCTTCTTCTTCTTCTTCTTCTGCATCTTCATGATCGCCATCATCTTCACCTTTAGATAAGGGAATAGACGAATTTACATTAATATTCTGATTAGTAGTGTTATTAATTATATATGAATTGTTTTTTTCATCTCTTGTGATGCATTTTCCATATTTTTTGTCAAACAATCCGGTCCATGTGTCTGATTGCTAGTCTTATCGTTTATAAGACTTGAGTCTTTATGTAGGCCACTTAGCACTTGTAATGAATATATATATTCTAAGGAGAGTGGTTTCGGTTTCGCTAATTCTTCCTCTAGTGATTTAATAATATTCGCGTCTTTTATGGATTTTGCAAGGCCTTTAGTAATCAAAGGTTTAGGTTTTTTCTTGACTGGCCCAGGTAAGATAAAATCAGCTAAAGTTTTAGGTTTTGGGGTCCTGCTAGACCGTCTTAATTGAACCTGATTAGTTTTAATTGGGCCATGTAAGACTACTTGGAAGGGCCTAAATTTCTGATTTTTATTTTGATTATTTTTATTAATGGCCTTTTTATTTGAAAATATTTTAATGGACTTTGTAATGGCCTTAACTGGTTGAGAGACTAAATTGCATGGATTTAGAATTGAGTTAGAAATGAAATGGGATGAAGACACCTTCCCACGAAGCATCTCCTCCATACACTCTCTTCTCTGTATCTAGCTGAGGTTCCATTATTTTCGTCTCTTTCTGTTGCACCGCTGCTGCATCACTTATTCCGACCTCGTCTAAGCTCTGATTCTCGTCCGTCTTGTCCGGTGATTTGTCCTCTTTCGTGCTCTTCTTTTCTCCTTCACCTTGTTTCTCAACTTCCGCCTCCTTCCCCTTTTGACCTCGAACTGAATCGCCCTTTCTCACACTCGGCTGAGCCGACACCACTATGGCCGGAGGTTTCAGAATACCTGTGAGTTGGTTGGAGGAGATCATGTTTTGTCCTAATGTGAGATTTATCATCGGTGGATTAGGGGTCATGACGGAAGTGATGCTCTTGACAGGTTTTGACGTTGGTGGATTAGGGTTTATGGCAGCTGCGTTGCTCCTGACCGGTTTTGCCGTCTGTACTGACTGAGTCTTCTGTCTGCCCTTCGAATCTGTCAATTTCGCCACCTTGGGTTCGGTTGTTGTTAGTTTGGGTTTCAGTGGCAGGGCTGTCGTCAGCTTAGGTTGGCTCACCTTGGGTTCGGTTGCTGATGGTTTGGGTTTCGGTTGGCTCATCTTGGGTCAGGTTGCTGATGGTTTAGTTTGGCCAACTGGATGTGAATTCTCTCTTTGCTAGATTTTCGTTGGCCCACGGTCAAAGATAAAAATAATTTAGATTGTAATTATTCGGTTGATTTATTCGGTTTTTGTAAATATTGACATGTCTTTTTAAATTTGCATGAAAATTAAATAGATATGATAAAAACATATTCTATATAAGACATTTTCCTTTCTGCGTTACACATAATTTTCAATTCCATGAAAATACATCGCATTGAGTTCACTTTTTAACAAACAAATAAATAAGTCGAAATGATATTTCTTACGCATAAATCTAAATAAAAGGAAAATAATACCAACATGAAAATTGTTCAAGCATTATGATAATTATGTACTATTGATGTAAGCGGATAACGCAACTTTATTTTAAGAGACTATTTGTTGTACATGTTATTATTTAACTGATAGGAACAAATATGCTGTAAGGACTGCGATGTTACAGCTCAAATAAAATCCACCCGATAAAAACTATTTTGCACTATAAGAACTCTACCCCCCCTAACAATCTGATTACCAATTTAGAGACATATGAAGTATAATTGCAATATTGTTTCTATATCATAATTTGCACGTGTAAAGATATATGTTTTGTGTTAAAATATAAAAATGTATTTGTATGTTATGAAGGCAATTAACTAATCAGAAAAGATGTTTCTTGGAAATAAGATTTCTTGACAACAAATTTTGGTATTACCATAAATTAGATTTCTTGACAAGGAGATTTAGTATTTCCATGTATAGGTGTTAAATGGGGCAGTAATTCTTTGAGTTATTTCCTTATATTAGATATGACTATCCTATAAATAGAGGGCTAGGGGTAGAGTTTTATTCATTCCAATAACAACAATATTTAGTATCTCTTTCTTTCTCTTGCAATAAGAAATTTATCCTATTTTTCAAGTTCCATTGTTCAATCATTTCTTCTTCTATTATTGTTTTTTCTTGGGCTAGTGTGAGTGTATTGCTACACTATTATTTCGCCGCCGATAATCACAAGGTCGCCTCTTGGTTTAGTCTTTGCCGTGTTACTGCGCAGTCACTATTGTTCTGTTTCTTTGTTAGCGACGTGATTATCTGGTTCAGTCCTTGTGTGACTGTCTGGTTTCTTTATGTGGTATCAGAGCTTCAAGGGTGATAGACGACGACGTTGGCGATAGACGGTGTTGTCAACGGGCTTCCGTCTCTTTCTTTTGCAAGTGGTGTTGAGGTGTGAGGGTTGCCAATATGGTAAATCTCATCGGCTGCCTTTCGAGAAGTCTCAGTCTAGGTGTAAAGGTGCGTTAGAACTTATTCATGGTGATTTGATGGGTCCTACGCAAAATGCGTCATACGGCGGTGCTCGGTATATGTTGGTACTCGTCGACGATTTTGCACGGTACACTTGGGTTTATTTTCTGAAGAAGAAACGGGAGGCATTTTCTAAATTTCGAGAATTTAGAATAATGGTTGAGGGAAGGCTTGGTAAAAGAATTAAGAAGTTTCGAACCGACAATGGAGGCGAGTTTACATGCAAGGATTTTCTCTCATTTTGTGAGAGGCATGACATCAAGAAGGAATTGACTTGTGCTTATACACCGCAACAAAATGGTGTGGCGGAACGGAAAATTCGACATCTGGTGGAGGTATGCAGGAGTTGGGTGTATGTGAAGAATTTACCGAAGGCTTTATGGGCAGAAGGAATGGCATGTGCTACCTACGTAGTTAATCGGGTTCCCTGCAATCCGATTAACATGAAGTCACCTCACGAGTTGATGTTCTATGAGAAGCCAAGTGTGAAGCATTTGAGGAGGCGAAAGGTAACAAGTCGTGGGAAGATGCTATGGATGAGGAGATGCAAGCTCTTCGAAAAAATGAAACTTGGGATCTTGTTCCGAATCCCAAGGGAGTGGATCCGGTTACTTGCAAATGGGTCTACAAGTTGAAACGTAAGGCGGATGAGAGTGTTGAGAGCTATAAAGCGAGGATTATGAAGAGACTTTTAGTCCTGTCGCCAAGATGACATCCGTGCGAGTTGTGATTTCATTGGCTGCTTCGCTAGGTTGGAAGCTGTGGCAGCTGGATGTGAAGAATGCTTTCCTTTATGGTGAACTCGACAAGGATATTTGTATGTAGCAACCGGTTGGATATATTTCCAAGGTGCATCCTGAGTATGTGTGTAAGCTGAAGAAGGCGCTTTATGGTTTGAAGCAGGCACCTCGAGCTTGGTATGGCAAGATTGCGGAATATTTGCAATTTTGTGATTATTCTTCTTCGAGTTCGGATCACAGTTTATTTGTGAAAAGGAAGGCGGGTCTACACGTGGTCGTCCTTTTATACGTGGACGACATGATCATCACCGGCAATGATGAAGGCGAAGTTGCAAGACTTCGGGGAGAGCTCTCGATTCGATTCGAGATGAAGGATCTTGGAGAGCTTAGTCACTTTCTGGGATCGGAAGTGGAATGTTTGAAAGACGGGTATTTTGTCTCTCAAACGGGTTATGCTGGGAAGCTCATTGAGAAATTTGGCGTAAAAGAAGGGAAGCATTGTTCGACACCGCTGGATGCAAATTTCAAATTGAGACGTGATGATGGAAAGATACTTCCGGATTCTCGGAAGTTTCGTGCTCTTGTTGGAACGATGATTTATCTCACGATTACTAGACCAAATATTGCCTTCGCGGTCGGTCTGGTGAGTCGGTTTATGCAAGCTCCGACAAAGTTGCATCTGGATGCAGCAAAGAGAATTCTCAAGTATGTGAGTTCGACTCTTGATCTCGGGTTATTTTATAAGAAGGATTCCGAGTTCATTTTGCATGGATATACCAATGCTGACATTGGCGGTGATTTTGATGATCGGAGATCGACATCCGGTTATGTTTTTTCTTGTGGTTCTGTAAGTGTTTCTTGGTGTAGTAAGAAGCAAGATTCGGTCCCTCTTTTTAGTACTGAGGCGGAGTACAAGGCGTCATCACTTGCGGTACAAGAGTGTGTTTGGTTGCGGAGGTTGGTTGAGGATGTTTACAATGCGGTTATTGGTCCTACGGTTATTCGAGGAGACAATCAGAGTGCATTGAAGTTGGCGACCAATCCTGTTTGTCACGCGAGAACCAAGCACATCGAGATCGAGCATCATTTCATTCGTGAAAAGGTGCTTGATGGAATTATTGGAGTTGGGGAGGTGAGAAGCGTTGACAACGTGGCTGATATCTTCACCAAGTCTCTCTCCAAGGGATCATTCGAGTTATTGCGAGCCAAGTTGGGGCTCGTGGCCAAATGCACTTTAAGGGGGAATGTTAAAATATAAAGATGCATTTGTATGTTATGAAGGCAGTTAACTAATTAGGAAAGATGTTTCTTGGAAATAAAATTTCTTGATAAGAAATTTTGGTAATACCATAAATTAGATTTCTTGACAAGGAGATTTAGTATTTCCATGTATAGGTGTTAAATGGGGCAGTAATTCTTTGAGTTATTTCCTTATATTAGATATGACTATCCTATAAATAGAGGGCTAGGGGTAGAGTTTTATTCATTCCAATAACAACAATATTTAGTATCTCTTTCTTTCTCTTGCAATAAGAAATTTATCTTATTTTTCAAGTTCCATTGTTCAATCATTTCTTCTTCTATTATTGTTCTTTCTTGGGCTAGTGTGAGTGTATTGCTACACTATTATTTCCGCTGCTGATAATCACAAGGTCGCTGCTGGTTTAGTGCTGCCGTGTTACTGCGCAGTCACTATTGTTCTGTTTCTTTGTTAGCGACGCGATTATCTGGTTCAGTCCTTGTGTGACTGTCTGGTTTCTTTTTTTTTAATACAGATTTTAGTTAAGTTAATTAATTATTCATTTTTATTTCTTAGATAATTATTCAATTTTAATTTAATAAATAAGTATTAACATATAACAAATAAATACTTTATGTTTTGAAAAAGACCACTGCATACTTCTGTTACATGATCCATTATGAGATTATACACACTTCTGTTCAAAAATATGTTCTACATGTATCAAGTCCATTCTTGTGAACCCACGTATAAGCAACCAAACACAATATTATATATCCTGATTAAAAAATATACATGATCCTACACGAAAAACTCCTGACCCGAACCTAAGGACCCGAAATTCAAATGACCCGAATCCGAATGATCTGAAATCCGAACGACCCAAAATCCGAACGACCTGAGTCCTAAATGACCCTAAACCAGAATGACCCGTAACCCAGATGACAACAAACTGAATGACCCGTTACCCAGATAACCGCAACTCAAATGCCCAGTAACATGTATGCCCAGTAATCCGAAATTACCGAACCCGAATGAACCGCTCGATCTGATCCGAAAATAACCTGTTTTTTATTTTAATATTACGAATACTTAAAAGAATGTGGATTTTATAACTTTTTCTAACATAATTGACTTGAAAAAAACTTATCACATTGGTCTAACTGATCTAAAATGCTAATCTGGATGACTCATAGTTTATAAAATGAGTGAGATATAACCAGAATATGGTTTGGAACTTGAACTCAACTGACCCATGAGTTATGACCCAAATCCGAATAACTTGAAACACGAAATAACTTGAACCCGAATGATCCGAAATCCAAACGTTCCGAAATTCGAATGACCTGTAATGTAAAAGATTCAAAATCCAACGATCCGAAACCATTTTACCATGGTATAACTCCAGATTAATCACACAAATGTTTAAATTTCACTAGAGAAATACGTCTCCTGTGAATTACTATGGCGACTAAACTTGCCTCAAATTTTATCTGACTTTAAACGTCCTTTTATTAGTCCATTTACTACATTTTCCCAAATTACCTTGGGCAACAAACAGTGGTGGAGCTTGAAATCGGTTTTGCAAAATGTTGGAGCAGCTAATACATAGTATTCGAAATTTATTTCCAATAAAATATATTAGAATTCTGCTAATATATATTAGTTTGTCAAAAATCTTAATAGACATAGACTCCTCCGGTCTCTATATAGCTCCATCACTTGCAACAAATATACAATATAACAAACACTTGACTATATTATACTACACCGTTTTACCATGGGACATATTTTATGGTCATATACAATGACAAATACAAATGTCATAAACTTTTTAATCCATAACAGGCACATCTTCTTCGTCTTCTTCCCTTTTTAAATATATTATGAAAATCAATATGAATTGTTTTCACTAGCAACTAAGGTCATAATACTTAACTGGATCGTAAGATTAACTACTAAGTTCATAAAACAATTTTTATACTAATGAGTTTCATCCATAATAATGTCTTCTTTTTTATAGATAAATCTGATTCTCTATTTAACTGGAAAAAACTTTCATTCTTTAAAACTGATTTACTCTAGGTATATTTCCCGGTATATACAAGTACACTACTACAAAAATCGGAATTTGCGACAGGTCATTTGGTCCCAAATACCCAAATATTGTCGCAAGAAGCTTCCAGTGACCAAAAAACTCGATGCAGCTTTCGTAGCCACATCTCCGTCTCTAGTTCTAATTGGTGATGAACTAACATGCTAGTCGCTAAATAACGATCTATTATGACCAATATACTTGTCATGAATATCATGATGCTGGAAGCTATTGGTTACTTTTTGGTCTCAATTGAGTGTTTTCATAAACTTTGTCGCAAAATTTATTTATTTTGTCACTAATCATTTTAATAACGAGCAATTGATGGTTGCAAAAGATTAATACCATTAGAAAACAGTTATTTGGGACAATCTGCTAATTACCAATGCAGACATTTCCGAACCAACTATTTGTTGCATACTTAATAATAAATTCGCATATCATACAAACATAAATGCATACAGACATATATGCATGCATATATGTATATACATACATATATATATATGAGACATATATGCATGCATATATGTATATACATACATATATATATATATGAGGTGAGTTCTTTTTACAATAATTTTATTTGGCCAATAAATGACAACATTACTATATTTTAAAATCTAAATTGTTAGTTCAAATTCTAATCATACGGATAAAATATATAAATATATATGGTTTGAGTATGTTGTAGAAATTTTTTCAAAAGAATCGTGTGTGTGTGTGTGTATGATAATATATATATATTATCATACATGATAATATATGTATATATATATATATATATATATATATATATATATATATATATATATATATATATATATATATATATATATATATATATATTATCATGCATTATCAAAAATTATGAAAATATGTATATACATTGTTTATAAATTCTGCTTCATATTTTGATGATACATGATGGCAATGATATAATTATTTGATTCTTTTGAAAATTAATCCACCACATATTCAAAATATATATATTACATGTGGTTGAAATTTGCATTACCACTTTCTATAATCAATATTGTCATGTGTTGGCCAAATAGGCATGTTGTCAAAAGAATCCACCACATATTCAAAACATAATTTGCATTACCACTTGCGAGCGATTGTTCTTCATTCCTAGGAGAAGCAAGGAGGTCCGCAGAGTCGAGGTTCAGGAAGGTGAAGGATGGAAGTCAGAATCATTCAGACCTACATCTATTCTTCATCTCACGGATCAGGAAGATCTGAGTTATAAATTTTAATAGCTAGTCTCGTACTTTTATGCCCTTAACGATGATCCTAGGGATGGTTGAATCCATAGGTTCCGTTGCGCATGTAACGTACATGGCTATGGATTTCCTAACATGTACTTCCCATTGTAAAGACATAACAACTGGAAGTACTTTTCCGACTATCCACATCTCCTCCTAGATCCACGTCTACAAAACCTTACAAAATCATGCCATCCTTTTTATAGCACAAAACCATATTTGATATGCCTCTCAAGTATCTCAGCAGTCATTTGATCGCCTCCCAATGCTCGATGTCAAGATTTGCTATGAATCCACTCATAACTCCCACTGCATGTGCGATATCGGGTCTCATGCATACCATGGAATACATAAGGCTGCCCACTGCCGACGCATATGGCACTCTTGCCATTTGTTGTTTCTGCGCCGTGGTTATCGGTGACTATTCCTTGGAGAGTTTGAAATGTGTACCGAGTGGAATGATCCGCATCCCAAGAATCTAGCTTGCTGCCCCCAAATCATTCATTTTGAATTCTCTCGACAATTCCTTCTTG
The DNA here is from genome assembly GCA_024447665.1 of Juncus inflexus. NCBI lineage: Eukaryota > Viridiplantae > Streptophyta > Magnoliopsida > Poales > Juncaceae > Juncus > Juncus inflexus. The sequence continues at coordinate 1,965,407 of JAJHPC010000016.1, read as the reverse complement.
AGGCTGTTGATCTCACTCATGTATGTACCTGTAATAAGCATATTATCTACATACAAAAGCAAAATAATGTATGTATCTCCATTGTTCACATAATATCAACAATGGTCAGTATCACCTCTCTGGAAACCACGATCGCACATGAATTTATCGAATTTCTTGTACCATTGTCCATGGTTGCAGAAAACGGAAAACGGGGTTTAATCGGACGGAGCTTTTTTTGGGTTTTAGGGTTTAATCGGGTTTAATCGGGATTAATCGAATTAATCGCTATTCATTAATCAGACAGATTTTTTATATATATTTATAATAATAATAACATTTATAACAAAAATATCCAATATTCCAAACTCACAATCTAGCAAAACATATAATTTAAAATTCAAATACGTAAATCCAATTAAATCACAAATAATGTCCAATATATAGTTCAAAATTTAAACATAATCCAACGAAATAAGTGAACAACATACAACACACATCAGATGCCGAACAAACAACACAACAAAGTCCAAATAAAAAACATACATCAAAGTCCAAATACAACATAAACAAACATAAGATACAATTTAACAAAATAACTAAAGTTCGACTTCATGCACGTTAATATCATTGAATATATCCGACGGCCCTGTTTCTTCCTCATCAGAATCGCTTGATCCAATATCATCATCATCAATACCCATAATATCTATACTATCATCATCACTATCGTAGTCATCATCGCAACCGGGAATTTTCCAATGACGAGCCGTACGAGCTTGAGGAGAATAAAGCACCTCTTCAACCGTGACACAAGCATTTTTCTTCTTTCGTTCTTCCATCAATCTCTCATTGAATTGTACATACACTAATTGATTTAATCTCTTTGAAGTTAACCTATTTCTCTTTTTTGTATGAATCTATCACCATAGAAATTAAAAGAAAATACATGTAAGTTTACGTAACAACTTTTCAATTAAATAATTTATTTTTTTTGATAAATCATACCGCTTCAAAAGTGCTCCAATTTCGCTCACATCCGGATGAACTTGTTGTTAATGAAAGAATTTTTATCGCTATTGCTCTTAAATTCGGTGTATCAATACCATAAGTTATCCACCATTTAACTAGAATAGAAAATAAAAATTAAAGTTAATGAATATATTAATAAAATATATATTAAAAAGATATTAAGATAAATAAGTATTATTTTACTTACCGGGATTGAACGTATCAATAGTAGATTTCAACACCGAATTTGTCGCCCTTTGGAACGTGCCTTTCTTTCCTCGATATTTAGGAATCTCCACATCATGCACCAAATCACTCAAATCCATATGAACGTGGGGAGGGCAAAATTTGTCCGCACATTTCGTTAGCGCCCTCACAAATATTGTTTTTGATGCGAAAACGGAAGAATTTTCTTGTCGATAAAAATAAAATGGATTTAAGAAGTAAGCTGCTAAATGCAAATCTCCATCCAATCTACCATTAGATGCGTCTCCAACTCTATTCATGCACTTCTCTTCAACAACATCCATGATGGGTTTGTAAAATATTTCGTTACCTTTACACACTACTTCTTTAATCTCACTCTTCACTTTTTCAAATTCTCCATAGAACCAAGACATCGACGGCCTATCACTATCCGTGATTCGAAGAAGCCTAACGAAAGGTTCCAAAAATCCCAAGAGCGACACTATTACGTGCCAAAAATTCTTATTCGTTAATATATCTTGAATCTCTTGCCCTTTAGCACTCTTAACCGCTTTATTATTCAACCATTCGTCGGAAAGATACATCATTTGTAATTGTGTTTTCTTGTCAAGCAAGCTTTTTAGGGTGAGGTACATACTCGCGAAACGGGTTATCCCGGGACGGACTATTTCACCATTATTTGTGTGCTTCCTCATGAGACTTAAAAGTTTAGTGTGCGAATAAATAAAAGTAGTTACATTTCTTGCCTTATCAATTAGACTCTTATATTTCGGTAATTTACCAATCCCTTCAAGAATCAAATTAATGGTGTGAGTGGCGCACCCGGTCCAAAAGATTGTGGGTCTCTTTTGTAGCATCAAAACAGCCGCCGCCATATTATTTGATGCATTATCCGTCACGACTTGAACAACCTTGTCTGCCCCAATTTTTTCAATGCATTGATCCACATATTCGAAAATGTATTGACCCGTATGTGCCTCATCTCGAAGCCTCTTTCGAATCAAAGAATGATACTCCCTCTCTACAATGCACACACATATTCATCACACTACGCCTCTTGCGATCACTCCAAGCATCGGTCATAATAGAGCAACCGGTGTGATTCCATTCTTGTTGATGCATTATAAGCTTTTCCTTCACCGCATCAACTTCTTCTTCTAAAAGAGGATTGCTCAATTCGTATCGGGTAGGTGGAACGCCACCTGGACCAAATTGCCCCGCGGCCTCCAACATTTTTACGAAAGCATCATTTTGAGTCGAATTAAATGAAACACCCGACATATAAACCCAATGTGATATGTACCGTTTCAAAGAATGCACTTTATCCTTGTTCATCGCATTCCCCAATTTCGATTGGCGTGTCATTTTCGTTGGATCTACCGGGTTAATTTCCGCAAATTTGTCCAATGCACCATGATTAACCGGAGTTGGTGAACGCATAAGAATTCCGGTCTCATTTTGTTCATTCCCAACACTACTACTACTTATACTAGTATTCTCTAAAAAAACTTCTTTTCTGATGCGCTCTTCTTGTATAGTTTTCTGTCGTTTCATCTCTTTTACACCTTTTAGCGCTTCACCACAAATTTTTCGGGCTTCATCTGTGGCACTAGGACACGTCGTTACATTTCCCTTTACCTACAACAATTTCCCAAAGAAAAGTTTAATAACTTTAGATTTGCTAGAAAATAAAAAATCAATAATTAAATCTAACCCCGGCAATGTGCTGCTTAAGACGGTTGACACCCGAACCAACAACTTTTTGGCAAAACATGCATCTCATCTTGTTTGTACCTTCAGCTTTCTTGCCATATTTCCATCCAACGTCAGAAGGGGGTGGGCGTTTATCACTAACATTGTTGTTGGATGCGATACTAGGTCCACTCTCATTTGTATTAGATTGAGAAGCCATCACTTGTTACTAAATCCCTAATTAGCAAAGAAAAAAATAAATTGATTAACAAATTAAATGACTAATCAAAATGGAACTATGACAAAATGAAAATATTGGAGGAGAAAAATGAGCTCAAAGCTCTTAATTTAGTGATAAACGCATCCAAACAACACAAAGAAGCAATTACAACAGTTGAACCCACTACTCCCCAATCCCTAACAGTAACATGCATAAAATCTTACCTGTCGGCGGCTGCGTTCAAAGCTCCAGAGCCCACTGCGGCGTTCAAACCTCCAAGTATTGGCCGGCGAGAAACACTCAAACTGGGGAGGCAGGAGGCGGAAGAAGGATGAAGAAATGCCGTGAGGAAGAGGAAGGAGACGAAGGGGTCCAGGCCTCCAGGGTTTGTTTTTTTTCTTTCTTTTTTTCAGATTTTTAATGACAAAATTGGGCCAGGCCGGAGATTTAATTAAAATATTGTTAAATGATGGAAAAAAATTGAAAATGGGCTGGGCCAGGCCGGGTTTATTAAATTTTTAAATGATATAAAATTTGGGCTTAAACGGTAGGCCTAAACGGTTCAAAAAGGGCCCAGAATGGCCTTAAACGGTGGACCATTTTTTGGTACCGTGTAGGCCTTAAATTAAACTCTGCCCGCCGTTTAGGGATTAATCCCCGTTTAATCGGGGTTTAAACCCGATTTCTGCAACACTGCGATTGTCTAGGTGACTGTTTTAGACCATACAAGATTTTCTTGAGCTTACACTAGACTCTCCTTTCCCGGAGTCTCGAAAATCTTCAAGATGCACCATATACATATCCTCCTCCAAATCATCATGGAGGAATGGCATCTTAACATCCATCTACTCGAGACACAAATCTTCAGTCGCTACAATATTTAACACCGTACGAATGGTTATCATCTTAACCACTAACGAGAATACCTCCGTGTAGTCAACTCCTACTTTCTGTAGGAGCTCCTTTACAAACAATCTTGCCTTGTACCACTTGTTGTCATCTAGTTCATCCTTTACCCGATAAACCCACTTATTTTGTAGCACCTTTTTGTCATCTAGTAATCGGGTCAATACCTAAGTCTTATTCTTTCGGAGAGATTCAATCTTTTCTCTCATTTGACCACATGTCCCATCTCTACCGCCTCATGGTAGTCCTTAGGCTAGCCAGCATCAATTAACAACAAGTAGTGAATTGATGGTGAATAACAGCTTGTGAGTTTGATAGTCCGGTTTGATCATCTTACAACTAGAGTTTCAGGACTTTGGTCTGGTGCAGTTTCGGTCATGATTCATTTTCATTCGTAGTCGACTCCTCGACTAAACCACCTCTGACTCTCTTAGGACTTCTCCTGCAGCGAAATTTCGATTGACTGTACCATTAGATTCATATTCTCCATTTGACTCAAACATATCCTTGTAGATTTTATTTTTGTTAAAAGTTGCATCTTTTGACCGAATTATTTTCCGATTTTATTCGACCCAAACCCGGTAATAAAAGTAATTCAAATCATAACCAATAAACCTTTGGGCCTTAGCATCTACTTTATCCCTTTTATCCGCATCAATATGGACAAATAAGATACTCCAAAAAATTCTAAAATTATTAAGAAAAATCATTTTACCTTCACATTTCTCTTTTGGCAGCCAATATTAAGCGGTTTCATTGGGGTTCGATTTATAAGATATGCGGTTGCGTTAACCACATCTGCCTACAACATCTTCAGTAGTCATGCGTGCAGTCGCATCGCCCTCGCTTATTCATTCAAAGTCTGATTCATCTGTTCGGCCACCCGCTTTATTGAGGTCGATTCGGAACCGTCCAAATTTACTTGATTCCGTGGTTCACATGAAATGCTTTGAAATCGGCATTGTCGTACTCTCCTCTATTGTCTGACTTTAGGCATTTTAGCTTTAAACCGGTGTCAGCTTCGACTTTTGTCTTCTATCTTTTGAACACATTAAACACGTCAGACTTGTGCTTAATAAAGTAAACCATACCTTCCTGGTGAAATCGTCGATGAATGTAAATTAGTAGGGTCACCCGTCGAGAGATTGGACCGGAGCCAGTCCCCACACATTGTTGTTCACCAATTTTAGCTTTTCTGTCTTGAGTTCTCATCCGGCTTTGAAAAATCTAACCCGTTTTTACTTTCCGAACACGCAGTTCTCACAGAAATTGATTTCTACCGATTTTACCTTGAGTAACAAACCCTTCGAAGCCAGCACTTACTGTCCTTTGTGACTGATATGACCAAGCCGATTATATCACGACATTGGGTCAGTTGTTGTCCATAAGATAAAGAGTCCTCATTTTCGTACCCTTCACCACAACAATGACTCCCTTACAATCTCCCACAACCCCATTTCCAAACATGTTTTTTTACCCCTAACTATCCATCTGCCCAATGGATATAATGTTGGGAAATCCATAGCCATGTACGTTACATGCGCAACGGAACCTATGGATTTAACCCGCCTTAGGATCTACGTTAAGGGAATAAAAGTACGAGATTAACCATTAAAATTTATACCTCGGATCTTCCCGATCCGCAAGATGAAGAACGGATGTAGGTCTGAACTAATCTGACTCGCAACCATCTCCTTCCTGAAGCTCGGCTCGCGAAATTCCTTCCCCGGCTCGAAGAACTCCTTCTTAAAGCTCAGCTCGCGAAACTCTTTCCTGAAGTTCGGCTCGAGAAACTCCTTCTTCTCCTAAGGATGAAGATAAATCGCTCGCAAGTTCTCAAGATAGAGAATCTCTACTCGTATCCACGCGAACTTCAGACGTATGGAATAATCGAACTTGGCTAGACAAGTCCGGAAATACTTTCCGAATATCTCTCAGGACTTTTCTCTCTTTTTTGTGTAATAGACAGCCTCCAAGGCTTCTGAGTTGTGTGTCAAATAGAGAGACTCTGCCCTTCTATTTATACTAGAGGTGAACGATTGCTCAGTTACCATAACTAAAAATCCTAATCTGCGTCTATTCCGTTGCCAACGGTACTATTCCGTTGCCAACGGAATAGGTATTTCCATAACGGAATACTTGACAGCTAAGGTTATTATAGTTTCCATGTATATTTCCTTCGGAACGGAACTATTCTGTTGCCAACGGAATGGTACTGTTTTGTTCAATCAATTACCCAATAATTGATTATTTCGTTCACCAATTTATACATCATATGTATAACTGTTTTTGAGGTATATTCATCCCGTATGAATGGAGTTCATTGTGTGACCGTGTAGGTTCCATTTAACGCTGGCAACGATCTTCTAAAGATCGTAAGTCATGAGTAACCTCTAGACTGATGTCATGACTACCCATGTTAAATGAAATGATCGGCGATCATAAACCTATCTGAATAGACATTTGCTTATTCCTTTTGTTCTACGATATACGTCTTGGTCGCAAGGCACGGTAATATGTCATCCTTGAGTTTGATCAAAGTCTTTTTCCTGATCGAGAATTAGACTGAATAAATACAAAATGATATTAACAACACATATTAATCCATTTTGAGCATGGCCATGCATTTCCTTCAGTCCTAGTTCATCAGGGGGCCCAGAGATATCTCCCTCATGACGAGAGGAGCAAATTCCATCTTGGTCACTCACATTCCTCGTCATGATTCAGTGCATACCTAATGATGACCTTAATGATCATCCCATTACGGATGACATATGATCATATTAAAGTATGCAGTTTCACATACATGAATCCATGGTGACCTTAGGTCGTAGGAACAAGCACACTATTCATATGAGAATCAGTAATGACATATACCATGCATATTCTCATAGTATGGTCAGTCCAGTATGTATTCTCTAACACGTACCTATATTCCAGACTTGGCATTTTTATGTCCATGATCAGCAGAACATGATCATCTAGCCTGCGAATATACTAGTGTGGATATGTAGCTTCTTACCTGAAGTATGTCTATCTCTATAAACATCCTACATATCACTAGGGACATTTTAGAATGTCATTCGTTGGTTCACAGTTCTACTATACAAATCACGTATTCTGATGACGTGAACCCGAAGTGTCATTCTTGGTTGACATAAGATTTACATTCACAACCCATACACACAGATATATAAGATACAATCTTTATTGAATAAATAATAATGTCTTAATACATAATCCATTTCCTATTACAAATACATTTGGCCTAGGCAACTAATCCTACATATAATGTTCTTCTTTAAACCCGAAATATAACTCCCCGCTAAGTCCATCTGAACCAGTTACTCAATTTTATTTGGGCACCGTCCATGCCCGATATGCATAGCAGTTTTCCATCCGCTAAGTAAACCTTTCCAAATTCGCTAGATTTAAAAGTTTATCTTTTCTGTGAGGTAAAGTACAAGGATGCGCCTCAATTCAGAATTCATGAATGCTTTGTCTGAATGCTCCTTGGGTGGCGACAATTTTGGAACTTGTTTCCGTCTTTTGCTCCTTTATTGGGGATTCGCAGTCTCATTTCATGTGGTCTTTTTTGCCACAGTTCTAACATTCCAACTCGCCGCACGGTCTTCACTTGCTGTGAACTCTCGACTTAGATCGTCTGCGGTTATTGTTTCTCTGACCTCCACGACCCTAACTCTCTACATTCAAGACTGAACTCATGGAACCTGAGGATTCGCTCCGCTCCTTTAGCCAAAAATCCTTGTTCAGGATGTGATCTCGTACCTCATCAAAAGTCAGATTCTTCTTGCTCCCGATAGCATCTACCGTTGTCGCTCAGCTTTCTGGCAATGATGACAACAACATAAGAGCCTTCGTCTCACCACCCGGGGTCAATTTATCTCACCACCCAGGGTCAATTTAAATGAGTCTAGCTAGTTTCAAATAACCTGAAAAGAATTCAGATGCCCGACCACAGATCTGCCTTTCGTCATCTTCAGGTAGAAAAGGCGGCACATCAGGTGCGGCTTGTTTAGTGAAGGCGGCTTTTCGTACATGTTGGATAACGTCTTCATGATACCAAAGTCTGTCATCCTCTTCACCACGTTGAACGTCATGTTCTTGGCTAGCGACAGTAGAATGCAGCTTAGCGCCTCGCAGTTTATCTTCTTTCATGCGTCGTCGGTGATCTTTCTGGCTTCGTCTCGAGTAGTGCATCTTCTAGATCCTTCTGGAATAGCAACGCTTCTGTTTGCATCTTCTAATAGTCACGGACTCGCCCATCAAATCGACTCACTGATAACTCGCTTTTGTCCATCGCTCATTTATGTATCGCCTCCTCATTCGCACCCAAAGAAAATTTTCTTCGAAACTTGACTCTGGTACCACTTGTTAGGACCGAGATGCAACAACAAACACAGGAAGCAAACACAGAAACACAAAGATTTAACGTAGAAACCCTAAACAAGGAAAAACCACGGGCGCCGGCACTCAAATGCGTTCTTTATACTTGGAAGAAAGAGAAATACAATTAAAATTATTTGTAGTTGTTGGAATGAATAAAACTCTATTCATATCTCTCTATTTATAGTGATCGTAATATCTAATACAAGAAAATAACCTAAGAAATTGTTGTCTCAATTAACATCTAATTAATGAAAATACAAATATAAGGAAATAAAATATTTTCAATTCTAACTGTCACTTATGGAAATAAGTCATGACAAGTAAATATGGAAAAATTTGATATTTTTTACAGAATTTTCTGTTTTACGGTATCTAGAGTTTTTAGAAGACTCCACACCAAACACAACGTATGATTTTTTACAGAATATTCGGGACGCCTTATATAAACTCTTATAATTATACTGTTCGTCACAATACCAAAATACGTTTGCCAATTTTTTGGGTGTGTAACAAAATAAGGCCGGCCATGACTGAAATTGTGCATTGTTGTTTAATGCGAATAATTATTTTTAGGCTTCTCGAAACATGCGCTGGTATCTCCTATGGTTTAGAGCAACAAATTAGAAAGACGAACAGTAAACCTAACTCAAACCCTATCTCATGGCAAGTATTGCTCTTAAATTTGAACCTCACATATTCATCAATCACAATTCACACACATACACAATTACATCTCAGACAAACCAATCAATCAACTCCCCTCACCGCAAAACATACACTGTCACTAGAACAAAGGAATCACCTCCCTTCTCCACAAACCTAAAGTCCCACAAAACCCTAAAACAAAAAACAATGGAAATAGAATCGCTAACTCCCCATCCACAGCCAACACCAATCAATCCCCTGAAAACAAACCAAAAACTACTCAAATCATCTCTACTAGCAATAAACTTCATAGTAATGGTGATTGGTACCACTGGAAGCCCTCTCATCTTGCGACTCTACTTCCTAAAAGGAGGTAACAGGAAGTGGCTCTCCAGTGGTCTCCAGACCGCCGGTTTTCCATTTATCATACCCCTTCTCTTTTTCTCCTACTTAAATCGTCAAGGCCAAAAACGGAAACTATTTCTCATGTCCAAGTCACTTTTCTTCTCTTGCACCTTCATCGGACTTATCACCGGTCTAGTCGACTGGTTATATTCATATGGCCTCTCAACCCTTCCTGTATCCACTTCATCAATACTTATCTCCACACAACTCGCTTTTACAGCCTTCTTTGCTTTCATATTAGTTAAACAGAAGTTCACTGCATATTCAGTTAATGCCGTTGTGCTTTTGATAGTTGGAGCCATATTGTTGGGAATAAATTCTGAGAGAGATAAACCTCAGGGGGAGTCCAAAAAGGAGTATTTTATAGGCTTTTTTATGACACTTGGTGCTGCGGGGCTGTATGGACTTGTTTTGCCATTAGTTGAGCTTGCTCAAATGAGGCATGAGATGGTCGGGGAGAAAGTAAATTATACTTTGGTGATGGAGATGCAACTTGTGATGGGTTTCTTTGGCACATTATTTAGCATCATTGGGATGATTTTTAATCATGATTTCACTGTGAGTTAATTTTAAATTAAATTTCATCTGATATTTATCTTATATTGTTAGATTGAACTATTATCAACTCAACTACTTGTTAACTCTAAATAAATATAAATTAAATTAATTAGTAAGCTTCGTTCACCCTAGTGAGACCATACTCTTGTAATTAAGTATGAAGCATAACAAATCATAAGTTTTAGGTTCAAATTTAATTGGCATCAAAATAGAAGCTGTGATACAAAAAATCATTTTCAGTGACGAAGCTATATACAGACCGGAGAGGGTCATTAGCCCTAAATTTTTTAAAAGACTAGTATATATTAGCGGGATTCTAATATGTTTTTGAGAAAAAAAAATTCGAATACTATGTAATCCCCCCCCCCCACACACACACACAACAACAACCACTACTAGTTTTGTAAAATTAATTTCAAACTCCGCCACTGATCTTCTTTATTAAATAAATATATATGAAGAAGCTTCATAATTTTTACAAACTGAGGCATTAATTCTAAATTGTTTATGATGGGCCGATGGATGACGTTAATAATATAGCGTTACATAGTCATGCAAATATCAAGAAAAATAATAAGAAGATCACTATGTTTTCCATGTATTGATCCGTCATTGTTATATTTTCCATATATTGATCCATCATTGTCTTTTGTGTTGGTGCGGTTTAAGACAACAAAGTGGCTAAAATTGATACAAGTGAATCATTAATCCATCTCGAAAATGGAAACAAAAGAGAGCAAAATTTTAAGGAAGCAGATACTGCGCGATGATGTATAAAAAACTAAAAAAAATATATAAATTGAAAACAAACAGTATATAAATTCGGTAAAATCGTATATATTTTAAAAAATAAAAACAGTATATAAAAACATATAAACTGAAAACAAACAATATATATAAATTCATTTGGTAAGCAATATATATTTAAAAAATGAAAATAATATATAGCATATATAGAAACGCGAGAAAACAGTATATAATTTCAATGTATCGCTATAGGATCGCATAGTACTCCATCGTGATTTCTCATTTCTCAAATTTTAAATAAGAAAGAAGGACACTCTTGTTAACACTTTTGAGATTGATTAAGGATCAAGACGTATAATTTCTCCAATTTTTGTAAGATAAATATTATTTATCAGTAAGTTAAAATTAATTTCTAAAATTTTATTAGTAGTGGACTATATTTTGTTTTTATGTAATTGTATTTAGGGGAAAAATAATTTGACCCCTTCAATTGCCTGCAAAATTAATTTATAATAGTTTTTTAATAATCAACTATAATATTTTTTTATGTAATTATATTAGGGAAAAATAATTTGGCCCCTTCAAGTGCCCCCATTTTGACCCTTGTGTCGATTACAAAGTGATAAACAAGACACGTAGTTTAACCTGGAGCGACAAGTCGGAATTTAGTTTGAGGAGGGATTACATCAAAGTCCATTTAGTGCCGTTAATTTAGTTCTATATTATCTTTTAGTTGTACGGTTATGTTTTACATTTTTGTTAAAGGATATAATGAAACTTTTGTTCAAGGAAAATTAAGCCTGCGTACATTTTGTTTAATGAAAATTAGCTTGCAAAAAAATATCAGAACCAGTGAGAAAAACGAGCGCTACTGTTTACCCATCATTGTCCTGAATTTAACGTTCTTTGGACAGTAGAGAGTGGGCCAATGATTTTTCACGCTAGTGTTTAGATCGTGCATTTATAGGCAACGGACGAAACTCTGAAAAAAAGAGCCCTATCATCATGTTTTCTTCTGAAATAGGAGCCTTATCATCATTCTTAAGGCCAATATAGGTTGAAAGTTACATATATACAGTACAGTACATACAAGTTAATTTAATATATATTGTCTTTATTATGTATTAATATATTTTCTTGAATAATACACATATATATTTTAGGATCAATTATTCTTCTAACAAATGCAGCCACGCAGGTAATTCCAAGAGAAGCAAGAGAGTTTGGGCTAGGCGAGACTAGGTACTACATAGTTCTAGTCGGATGTGCCATCCTGTTCCAATGCTTTTTTCTCGGCACAATAGGTAAGATAAGAATAGTAACTTATGTTGTATATAAAATGGAGAATATTTTTTTCTTTCACTTCGGTTTATTTGATGCTAACGACGTATGAATCATAGTCAATAGTGGTATTCATTTGGTTGGTTAAGTCTGAATCGACTCCAATACGATCAAATCAAATTTAATGTAACCTAATTAGATTTGAACTACATTTCAAAACAAAAATTAGATTTGAACTGGGCCAAACTAAATAAGTATAGAATCAAATCAAATAAACTGAATTTTATTTCAGTTTATTCAGTTTAACCGAACAAAAATTTATAATTAATCTCAAAACAAGATTCTCACATACATAAAAGTAATTTATAAGTTAGAAATAATTAATAGTATAATTCGGTCGGCTCAGTTTATTTGACTTTTCGAAATAAATATCGAACCGAACCAATAAAGTTGAATAGTTCTAATTGCTGAACCAAATAGGTAAACTGGTGAAGCCAAATAATTTTAATTTTTAAACCAAATCGGTGAAGCTGACTAATTCCAATTTTTAAGGATAAATCGAACAATCAAACCGATTTAACCGAATTTCACTCGATCAATTTCTAAATAAATCAAACTATTTGAGCACTGCTAGTAATGACATTTTCTTTTTGCAAATATGCCGATCACTAAAGATGAACTGTGGAGTCGTGGACTGCAACTTCCTGTTGAGTACACAGTGGTGACTTGAAGTTTATTAAGACATTCAGAGATAAGGACATTTATATAACTTGAAGTTTCTCTATGACATATGTTCAACAATATCTTATTTATCAATTTTGTCCAGCACTTTCTCATTTAACATCTTGTAATAAATACAAAAAACATAATTCAAGTCGTTGGGAAAATGGAGGTGTAACACGAACCCTTTATGTGCTCTCCTTTAGGTTAAGACCACCAATTAAATTAAAATCACAAATCTCACTCAATAAACACAACAAAAAAGAAACAAATCCAATACAACAAGAAAGACAAAAATTTAAGGAAAACTCTTTCTATTATCGGTATTGTACCATTCCACTATTACAAACAAAAATATTTCTTCTGAAGTTTTTACACAAATTCTAGGCTACACAAAAGATATTCCTCATCAACTAGATGAATTATAAGCATGCAAAATAGGCTACCAAATAAAGAGAAAGATTGCTTGGAGACGAAACTTGAGAGGCCTCAACCATATCAGTTTCAACAAACCGATGATATGAATTCACACTTAGCTTTTCTTTCAAAAATGAAGCGCGCACACACGCTCTCTTCTCTTTCACTCTCACCTTCCTTCTCTCTTGATTTTTTGGCCAAAACCCTAAGCCCCTTTTTCTTTCAAAAATGAAGCGCGTATATACACGCATATGACAGAGAGGGAGAATTGTCCCCTGACTCAAAATGCAATATATTATATTTTTATCAAAAGCCCCTCTAACTTTTCTATTTTCACAAAATAGCAAAAGCCCAAAAACGAAAGTCCAAAATTATATAATTAATTTTTTTGAGAAGGCAGACAACAAACCCCCCCTCCCGACTCATGCGCAAGAGTCGATCATACTAGCTTTCTTTCTACACGTTCTACACGTAAAAGCTTTGTAGCAGGCAATATTTTCGTCATCATATCGGATCCATTCTCGTCTGTATGGATTTTCAACAAACACAAAATCTTGTGTTCCAACACATCTCGTATCCAATGGTACCTTATGTTGATGTGTTTTGACATCGAGTGAAATATCGGATTCTTGCTAAGATGGATCGTGCTTTGACTATCACAATACAAAATAAATTTTTCTTGTTTATACCCTAACTCTCGTAGGAAATTTTTCATCCATAAGAGTTCTTTACATGCTAGTAGTAATATATTTGGCCCCGGTAGTTGACAACGCAACACACTTTTGCAATCTAGACTGCCACGACATGGCCCCACTTGCAAAATTCATCAAATAACCGGATGTAGATTTTCTAGAATCAACATCTCTGGCCCAATCTGAATCTATATATCTTTGTATTATGGGTTCGTCACTTCCAAAATAAATACACACTTTTGAAGTACCTCGGAGATAGCGTAAAATCCACTTCACCGCCATCCAATATCCTTTTTATCGATTAGAGAGAAATCGGCTTACCAAGCCAACCGCATGCTCAGAATATCCGGCCTAGTGCAAACCATGACGTACATTAATGAACCAACCATGGATGCATAAGGCACGTTTCGCATCTCTTCTTTTTCTTTCTCAGTTGTAGGGCATTGTTTTGCGCTCAACTTGAAATGACCTGCAAGTGGAGAGATTACCGGCTTGCATTTGCTCATGTTAAATTTTTGTAGAATCTTCTCTATGCACCTTTCTTGTGACAAAAAAAGTTTCTGATTTTCTCGATCTCGCATAATTCGCATACCGAGAATTTACTTTGCGGGACCCAAATCCTTCATTGCAAAGGTGCTTTTAAGATACACTTTTAACTCCTCAATTTTCGTAATCTCACCACCGACAACCAACTTGTCGTCGACATAGAGCAAGAATGTAATAAAATTGCCATCCAAAAATTTCTTCACAAACACACAATTATCTGATGGGGTTTTACCGTACCCGTGATCCAACATAAATGTCTCGAAGTTTTTGTATCATCTTCTTGGGGATTGTTTCAACCTGTATAGACTCTTTTTCAACTTGCAAACAAGCTTATCCTTTATCTTCTACTTCAAAGCCCTCGGGTTGCTCCATATAAAGCTCCTCATTTATATCGCCACGGACGAAAGCAATTTTCACGTCGAGTTGCTCGACCTCTAGATTCATACTAGCCGCAAGGCCGAGCACAACTCGAATTGAGGATATTTTAACCGCGGGCGAGAATATCTCATCGAAATCATTCCCTTTCTTTTGCCCAAATACTTTCACAACCAATCGCGTCTTGTACCTTAGTTGTAAGTTACTATCTTCATTTTTTATCTAAAAAACCCACTTATTTTTAAGCGCCTTATTGACTTTCGGCAACTCCACTAAATCAAATGTGTGATTCTCATGAAAAGAACTCATCTCATCTTTCATCGCATTTAACCAATCGTCTTTAAGCTCATGCGACATAACCTCCTCATAACTTTCCGGTTCGTCGCCATCAGTAAGCATCACATACTCGTTGGAGGGGTATCTAGCGGATGGTCAGAGTATGTGATACCCCTCCAACGGGCGGGATTTCTTGTGGTATTTGTATCGGTTGCTCGATCTTATTTTCTAAACCGCTACTCATTGGCGTTGGCTCATTTTCGAAATTAGACCCTCGATCTTCATCATCTCTCCCCTGATCGGTATCTACCAATGGGGTTGGAGTTGGAACTAAATCAACCACACTTTTGAAATGACTTGATTCTGATTTCTTGCCCATCTTAATTTCTTGCCCACACTTTTGAACTAAATCAACCACATCTCGACTACGTACCACCTTCTTCGCAATCGGTTCCCATAACCGATATCCAAACTCACCATTTCTATAGCTTAAGAAAATGCAGTCCTTGGCTTTACTATCAAGGTTCGATCTTTTATCTCTCGGGATATGCACAAACGCCCGACAACCGAACACTCTCAAATAATAGCACGACACATCTTTTCCCGTCCATACCCTATCGGGTACATCACATCAAGCGAATAAGCGGGAGAAAGGTTGATTAACCGAACCGTGGTGTTTGTCGCCTCGCCCCAAAAGAATTTCGGAAGCTTCGCATGAGAGAGCATGCTCCGAACCCTCTCACAAATCATTCGGTTCAATCTTTTCGCAAGCCCATTTTGTTGCGGAGTTTTCGGAGCTGTCTTTTCAAGCTCAATTCCATGTACATGGCAATACTCCTCGAACGGTCCTCGGTACTCGCCACCGTTCGAACGAACACACTTCAACTTCAAACTGGTTTCTCTTTCAACACCGATATGAAATTGCTTGAACACGTCTAATACGTTATCTTTCATTTTTAGAGCGAAAGCCCACACCTTTTTGGAACAATCATTAATGAATGTGACAAAATAAAACGCACTATTTTGTGTGGAGACTTCTGGAAAATTCTGGATAACGTAAAAAAGGAAACCCGACAGGAGATAAGAAAGTTCTCCATATTTGCTCTCCATGATTTATTTCCATAAGTGACAATTGGAATTGGAAATATGGTTATTTCCTTATATTTGTAGTTAAATATATTAGGTGTTAATTGGGGCAGTAATTCTTTTGGGTTATTTCCCTTGTATTAGGTATAACTATCCTATAAATAGAGGGGTAGGGGTAGAGTTTTATTCATTCCAACAACCATAAACAATTGTATTGTATTTCTCTTTCTCCAAGTATAAAGAAAGTTTGAGTGCCAGCGGCCGTGGTTTTTACCCTTTAGGGTTTCCACGTAAAAAATATCTTTTTGATTCTTGTGTCTTGCTTTCTGTATTTGCTGTTGCGTCTCGGTTCCTAACAAGTGGTACCAGAGCCAAGGTTCGAAGAAAATTCCCTTGGGGTGCGAACGAGGAGGCGATACGTAGACGAGCGATGGATGAGAGCAAGGTGTCGGTGGGTCGGTTCGACGGGCGAGACTTCAGCTATTGGAAGATGCAAACAAAAGTGTTGCTCTGCCAGAAGGATCTAGAAAATGCGCTACTCGAAACGAAGCCAGAAGGGATCACCGCTGATGCATGGAAGAAGATGAAACGCGAGGCGCTAAGCTATATACAATTGTCCTTAGCCAAGAGCATGACGTTCAATGTGGCGAAGGAGACGACGGGTTTTGGAATCATGAAGGCACTATCCAATATGTACGAGAAGCCGTCTTCATTAAACAAGCTGCATCTTTTCTATCTGAAGATGGCGGACGACGGATATGTGGCCGAGCATCTCAACTCTTTTCAGGATATTTCAAACTAGTTAGATTCGTTTAAATTGAATCTGGGTGAAGAGACGAAGGCTCTTATGTTATTGTTATCATTGACGAAAAGCTGGGTGACGACGGTAGAGGTTATCGGCAGCAAGGAGGATCTGACTTTTGAGGAGGTACGAGACCGCATCCTGAACGAGGATATTCGGCGAAGGGAGCGGAGCGAAACCTCGGGTTCCATGAGTTCAACCTTGAATGTGGAGAGTCAGGGTCATGGAGGTTAGAGAAACAACAACCACAGATGATCCAAATCGAGAGGTTGCAGCGAGTTGGAGTGTTGGAATGTGGCAGAAAGGGCCACATGAAAAGGGACTGCAAATCCTTGAGAAAGGAGAAAAGGGCGGAAACAAGTCCCGCAAATGCCGCCACTGAGGAGAATTCAGATGATGCCTTAGTTCTATGCATCGACAGCCCTATCGATTCATGGGTTCTAGATTCAGGCGCATCCTTCCACTCTAGCTCACAGAAAGATACGCTTTTGAATTTTAAATCTGGAGAATTTGGAAAATTTTACTTAGCGGATGGGTGGACGAGAACTCAAGATGGGGAAGCTAGACTTGGTGCAGAGCGATTTGTGCAGACCAGCTCGGATCCAAGACGGGTCACGCTACTACAAGGATAGGTCAAATGACGAATCTGAGGACTACCATGAGGCGGTAGAGACGGGAGATTCTATCAAGTGGGAGCGTGCAATGAGAGATGGGATTGAGTCTCTCGGAAAGAACAAGACTTGGGTATTGACCTGGTTACCAGATGGCAAGAAGGCACTACAAAACAAGTGGGTTTATCGGGTAAATGATGAACCAGATGGCAGCAAGCGGTACAAGACGAGATTCGTAGTTAAGGAATTCCTACAGAAAGAAGGAGTTGACTATACAGAGGTATTCTCGCTGGTGGTGAAGCTAAGAACCATTCGTACGGTGTTAAGTATTGTAGCAGCCGAAGATTTGTACCTCAAGCAGATGGATGTCAAGACGGCATTTCTCCATGGCGATTTGGAGGTGGACATCTGTATAGTGCATCCTGAAGGTTTCGAGACCCCGGGAAAGGAGGGTCTAGTGTGCAAGCTCGAGTAAAGCTTGTACGGTGTAAAATAGGATCCCAGAGAGTTGACCAAGGAAGTCCTCATCAACAAACTGAGGCTGTGCACTGCCTTAGTAGGGCTGGTCGAGTGAGTCAGTGGGAGCATGTCGCCGGGCTCAAGAAAGATATAGGAGAAAGGAGAATGGATTCAATACAAAGGATTTATGGCACTGTGAAGTCACCAAGTGGGAGATTGTTTTGTGTGAAGACTTCTGGAAAACTCTGAATAACATAAAAAAGGAAACCCGACAGGAGATAAGAAAGTTCTCCATATTTGCTCTCCATGATTTATTTCCATAAGTGACAATTGGAATTGGAAATATGTTTATTTCCTCATATTTGTATTTCCATATATTAGGTGTTAATTGGGACATTAATTCTTTGGGTTATTTCCTTGTATTAGGTATGACTATCCTATAAATAGAGGGGTAGGGGTAGAGTTTTATTCATTCCAACAACCATAAACAATTGTATTGTATTTCTCTTTCTCCAAGTATAAAGAAAGTTTGAGTGCCGGCGGCCGTGGTTTTTACCCTTTAGGGTTTCCACGTAAAAAATATATTTTTGTTCTTGTGTCTTGCTTTCTGTGTTTGCTGTTGCGTCTTGGTTCCTAACACTCACCACCTAGCATCATGTCACTCATTAAATAAACATTAGTGTCTACGAGATCTAAAATATTCGACTTTTTGGAAGAATAAGAATTTTTAAAGCTCACTCTATGTAATTTACCGGCTAAACAATGCATACACTTTTTTGAAAGTTTAACATCGTTCGGAAGAATATTCTTTCTAGCAAGAGTTTGAAGACCCTTCTCGCTCATGTTTCCTAACCGCAAATATCATAATTCGGTCGATGTCGTTTTAACCGCATTCACCTCCGCACAAAACTTGGCCCGAGTGGTATATAGGGTGTTTGATTTCGCACCTCGTTCCACAACTAGAGAGCCTTTGGTGAGTTTCTATTTCCCTTCATCGAAATGGTTATGATAACCTTCATCATCAAGAACGCCGATGGATATTAAGTGAAGCCGAATATTCGACACATGTCTCACATTTTTGAGAAATAATTTACCTCCAACTTCGGTCTCCAAATTCACGTCTCCCGTGCCAATAATTTTGCACATTCCTACATTTTCCATTCTTACACAACCAAAATCACCTTTGGTACAAGAACTAAAGAATTCACGCCTCGACATGACATGATATGAGGCGTCTGAGTCTACTATCCATGTAGAATCTCCGGACATGAGATTAACAAAACCGTCATCACATACTATGATTACATCACCATGTGATGTAATCCCCACCGTACTATTCTCTTCACTATCGTTCTCTCTTGAATACTCTCATTTACCCTTTTTACACTCCTTTTTTCAATAATAGCATTCCTTCTTTATGTGACCTAGCTTGCCACAATGGTAGCATTTTAATCCCGTTACGCGATTTTGACCTCCCCTTGAATTTTCCATGGTTACCCGGACCATATGAATTTCTTATTTTACTTCTTCTTCGTCTCTTGACAACATGTGTATCGAACCTCGAATAAAAATAGTTTTTCCTTCGTCAAGCTTCTTCATTAAGATACTATCTTTTACCATGCTTGTGCTGAGTTGCCGAGCGATACGAAAAGAGTATCCTAATCATCCGGCAAAGAGCTCAACAATAATAGTGCCTGAACCTCATAATCCAACACCATTTTTCTAGTAGCTAATTGGTACACATAATCTTGGAACTTGCTCAAGTGTTCCGACACTGAGGTTCTGCCCGTATATTTTAGATGCACTAGTTTCCATATTAGGAACGCCTTATTTTGAGTCATTTTTCTCTCAAATAGGCTTTCTAATTTTTTCCATAACTCATGTGCATTTGTTCTAATGATACGTGATGAAACACGCTATCATCAATCCATTGTCTTACTAAAGCTACCGTTCTCCGGTTGGATTTTGTCCAAACATCCGTGGCCACAACTTTTGGTTTCTTTGCGTCTCCTTCTATTGGGTCATAGGTTTCCATATCGAATAGTTTGTGGAATTCAATTTGATCATGGTACCACTATTACTATCTGTTGGTTTCAGACGTGCATAACGCAGCGAAAAATAAAAATTTCGTCCAAAACATATCCGAGGATCCGTGCGTATCGGTTAAATCAAAGAAATAAATTTTGAAGATACCTTTCCATTACGCTGAATCCGTGACGCTTAAACCATGCGTGTTGTCCATGCGCCTCTAAATCGGTTACCGTCCTAACCGATTTTCCGTCTGTCTATGCCGTCTAGGTCGGATCGTGCAGAATTCATCTACCACACACATAATCAGTCTCCACCAAAACTCTCATCAACCCGTTCTCATCTTCTTAGGCCAAATAGATAACAAGCGCCGAAAGTACGAACACCTCTATCGGTATCCACACGAACATTCTTAAAACGGGAAGAAGAACAATATATATGTTAGTAACATGATCTTTTGTGCTAATAGTCTTTATATATATATATATATATATGTATATATATATATATATGTATATATATATATATGTATATATATATATATATATATATATATATATATATATATATGTATATATATATATATATATGTATATATATATATATATATATATATATATATATATATATATATCACATCTTATCACATAAGATGATAATATTTTTAGTGACATTCTTATGCAACTCATCATATAAATCATTAGGATTTTCTGCGCCCGTTTCAGTTTATTCTTTGTGTGTAACCATGTATGTTCACTTGATGTTGACAATACACTTGACAGTCTATAAATCATAAGCAGTGTCTAGCAAACCATCATCACTACCCAATTTAAGTGAATATCAGTGATTTGATTTACCTAATCAACAATCATGTATTTAGTCCCTTTGTCACGCGATATCTATATCGATCATAAGGCATGTAATGTGTCATCCTTATATTAATCGATTAATATTTATTGATCCCAAATTAAACTGAACAAGAGCAAATGACATTAATAACTCTTATTAATTCATTTGAGTATGGCCATACATTTTTTTCAGTTCAATTCATCAAGAGGCCTAAAGATATCTCTCTCATTTATGAGAGAAACAAATCCCGTCTGGATTGCACTCATCCCTCAACATGATTCATTATATACCTAATCATAACCATTATGACCACCCGGTTAAAGGAAGTGCTAGATTATATTAGAGTATAAAATTACTCATGTTGGGAACCGAGACAATCTCAGGTCAAAGGACTATAAATACTTTATGTTACAAGAATCGCTAATGACGTAAAACATATAGCATTATTATGGCAGGTCAGTCCAGTATATAGTCTCTAACATATGTTAATGACTTGATAACTATTTATCCATGATCAGTAAAACATGATCATCATTCAACTAATATATTGGTATACATTTATAGCTTGTATATAAATATATATTTATATGTATCCGCAAGTATATTTATCTCCACAAATATCCTATAAATGACCAGGGACGATTTAGAATAACATTTATAACACTTTATAGTTTTACTATCAAAGTGACGCACTTTGATGACATAAAGTTAAATTACATATTCATGGTCTATTTTAATTATACTAAAACAACCTATACATAAATATTATATGAAATATCTTAGAATAAATATTATGTTTGTTATTACAATCCATCATCTAGGTCGCAAACACTTTGGCCTAGGGCATGACACCATCACTATCTCCCTCCATTTGCTCAACACGAGCTTACAAACCGACAACCGCCGCTCTGATACCAGTTGTTGGGAAAATAGGGGTGAAACACGAACAAAATCCTCAAACAGGACTTTTGTCGAACACCTTGTGTGCTCTCTTTTAGATTAATACCACCAATCAAATTAAAATCATAAATCTCACCAAATCAACACAATAACAAAGAAACAAATCGAATGCATCAAGAGAGACAAAGATTTAAGGAAAACTATTTGTATTATCGGTATCATACCGTTCCACTATTACAAACAAAAAAAAATTCTTCTAAAGATTTTACACAAACTGACAAAATATATTCATCATCTACTAGATGAATTACAAGCATGTGAAATAGGCTACCATATAAAGAGAAAGATTGCTTGGAGACGAAATTTGAGAGACTTCCACCATACCGATTTCAACATACCAATGATATCGATTCACACTATAAGACCGGAGATATGCGTTTCGAGCACTTAGCTCTCTTCTCTTTCACTCTCACCTTCCTTCTCTCTTGATTTTTTGGCCAAAACCCTAAGCCCCTTTTTCTTTCAAAAATGAAGCGCGTATATACACGCATATGACAGAGAGGGAGAATTGTCCCCTGACTCAAAATGCAATATATTATATTTTTACCAAAAGCCCCTCTAACTTTTCTTTTTTCACAAATAGCAAAATCCCAAAAAAGAAAGCCCAAAATTAAATAATTAATTTATTTGAGGAGGGAGCCAACAAAGTCTAATATTAGAAGCCAAACTTAAAATAAATAAAAAATATTAGAAGACAAACTATTTTTTTCCTATTAAGGACAATGGAATGCAGGGACGAAACTGGAGGGGGAGGCCCTCTCACCCCATCGAAGATCATGTAGTTAGAATTAGGATTTTTGACCCGCTTACATGCCTCTTGTCCCTCTCTCTCTAAAGACCTGGTTTTAATCCCGCCTTTTTGCCGCATTTTGTGTCTTTTTCGAAATTCAATAGAAAATTGTCGCTATAGGCGGGATTTGATCGTAGATCATGACTCCGCAAGAAAGTTAATTTTTGTCCAAAAAGTCATCTCCCCCTACAAATATTTTCTTATTCCATCCTTGATTGGACCAACTTTTTGAATTTTCACATGAAGTCGTTTGATCTTCTTTGTGTTTCTTTTGGGGAAAATAAAAATCACGCTCTGTTTGGGGACGACCTCGGCGTGACAGGTCGTGCTGCACGACGTGTTTCTCAGCCGCCAGAGCTTCCTATCTTCTCCCAGTTGTCCCCTTCTTCTCCAACGCGACGGGATCTTCTATATACTGTTTTATCGACTTAAAAATTTGTTATATATATATATATATATATATATATATATATATATATATATATATATATATATATATATTGTTTGTCCGAAATAGATCATATTTATATACTTGTTATAAAATATATATATTGCATCTTGCATTGTTATATATGCTATTTTTTGTTTGAAATATATATATATATATATATATATATATATATATATATGTTTTATAAAGTTATATCATATCTATATATTGTTTTCATATGAATTATATATACTATTTTATCGAACATATAGTGATATATATAATGTTTGTATGAATTACACATTTGCGATACATATATATTATTTGTCCGAACTATATCATATTTATATACTATTTTCATATGATTTATATATCCTGTTTTATCATAATGTACTATATATATACTGTGTTTTCTTGTCCGATTTATATATTGCTACATATATACTATTTTATCATAATGTTTTACTATCTATATATTGTTTGTATCGTTGCACTCTATTTTCACCCCATCGTGCACCCTTCATTGCATGCTGAGCTGAGAATGAGCTAGGCGGACGCACATTGTGCCACTGTCGCGTTTTGGCTGACGCAGTCGTACACGGGGCGTCCCAAATGCAGCGCGCAGTATCAGGACTCTTATTTTTTTTTTGAACAGGGATTTTCTTTGTGTTTCCTCGAACTCACAGCTCTGGATATTTCCAAAACAGTATCCTATCATTGCTTCTAGAACCACTCTAAAAATAGGGGTGTTCATTCGGTCGGTTCAGTTCGACCGAACCGAATAAAAGTTGAACCGAATTAGAAAGGATTCCAAACAATATTAAGTCAAAATTAATATTTGTTAGAATAACTAATGATTATATTAATTAATATCAATATGCATGATATAAAAATTATGATTAAATTATTATAAATTAGCAATTTGATATATAATTCGGCCGGTTCGGTTTATTCGAGTTTTTCCCAA
Organism: Juncus inflexus; assembly: GCA_024447665.1. Taxonomy (NCBI): domain Eukaryota; kingdom Viridiplantae; phylum Streptophyta; class Magnoliopsida; order Poales; family Juncaceae; genus Juncus; species Juncus inflexus. Next base: position 1,941,338 of record JAJHPC010000016.1, on the reverse strand, counting down.
CAAAAACCGAACCGAACCGAACTAACCGAATAGCTCAAACTTTTAAACCGAACCGAACCGAATCACCCGAACAACCAAACCGAATTAGTCGAACTAAACTTGTTCGGTTCGGTAACCAAATAAACTGAACCGAATGAACACTCTATCTAAAAACCTTATATCAATAATGCACTTGAATAGAAGTTAATAATAAAGATTTATTTAAGCTTTATATTTTCAATAATAGGTGCGATCTTCTATGGTTCGGCTCTACTTGCTGGAATCGTCTTGGCCGTCCTTATTCCAATAACACAGGTTCTGGCTGTGGCCTTCTTCAACGAGTCTTTTAGCAGTGGAAAAGGGGTTGCTCTAGCTCTTTCTCTTTGGGGGTTTGCTTCATACTTTTATGGTGAAATTAGGGCAAAAAAGACCAAGGAAAATGTGAGTGGAAATGGGCTAATCTTGAGCACTTCTTCTTCCTTGAATGATCAAACTGAATTACCATCTAATGAGCATTGATTTTACCATCTGATGAGCATGGATTTTACCATCTGACGAGTTATACACTCTGTCCTTTGGACCATAGATTTGTAAGGACGCCTAAATCTTTAATTAATCTGACAATCATTTATAGTATGTGAAATAATTTGTATATTCCTGCAATGTATGAAAATTATTGTGTTCTTCATATTTGTTTATAAAGATTTGTTATAGTATTTTATAAAAAACAATAAATTTTAAAATTTTGGTGTTGGTTAATAAAATCGAATTGTTGTTTTTATTTAATAACTACATCAGATGCATTTAATTTGGTAGAATTTATGTGTAATATGACATATGGAAACAGAATTTATGAGGAGGTTAATACGAAAATTAATCATCTTCTATTTCTTCTATTGTACTTCAATTATGTACTCATTTATGAGAGTGTCGATCAGGTTTCTTGGTTTAGAAGTCATGGACTCTCTTATTTGCGCCAATTTCAACATAAGAAATAACCAAAATATACTATAGAGCCTGGGATCCCACTCAATCCGTGCCTCAAAACTGAAGCACCGAACAAGCCCGAAGAGCGCCAGCTTGCTTATGAGCCTCCAACCCTTCAACTTCTGTCATTTTGGTCGCAAAAGGACCGAATTGCTTTAAGCCTCTTCGGACAGGGACTGAACAGTAATAAACTTCAAAAATCAATTTAATTGGACTCTGCTGTACATTTTTGAATAGCCGTCTGTCAGTAATACGTGATTTGTGATACCCGCCTAGTCTCCTACACTTTCTGGAGTCCATTTGCCCATAAATACCAAACTTAAAATAAATAAAAAAGAAATGGTGTAAATTATAATTAATGGTTTTTGAAATAATTAATGGTTTGCATAAAGCAGTGTGTGTCATCAGACTTGAGTTTGAATAATTAGCAGGTTTAACTGAATTTCTAGGGGAAAATATTATTTTTAATAGCTTGATGTGGGTATTATGTGAAATTATACGGCGGTTAAGAACAAACATTACCAACAAAGTTATATAACATACCTCAATTCTCAATTAATCGCTCCCATTTCTCTGTGTATTTAAAATTAATAATTAAATGCTCACGGGGCGTACATATTTGAAAAGGATATTGCATGAAAAAAGAAAAGAATTACCAAATATTTCTAGATTTTTTATTTTTATCTGTACATCACACTATCATCAAATTCCGTCTTGTTATGTCTTGATTGCATGAAAATGGGTAAAACATGACAACTGCAAAATTGTGGGTTAATGTGGCAAAATTGGGTAAAACCAAGAAATAGCAGGGTTGAAAGAGTAAAACAGAAACCTCAATCATGTCGTCAAGGTCGGCCCTGATGTAAGCCAGGTGAGCCCGTGGACTTAGACAACAATTAGGGCCGGGCAACAAAATCTTGTTATAAACTCGGTCCGCTAAGGAGAAAGAAAAAAAAAAGAAAATTAGAAGTCCAACATATTCATGGCCACTGAATATTATTGCATCTTTAGATATGGAACAAAGTTCTCTATATTTTATAATTGAGTTGTGCAGTGGACCCCTTTAAAATTTTAGTAAAGGAGATCTCCATTTACATGATTAAATGGAGAAAGTAAATTAAATATGCAGATATTTATAACGTAATTGACTTCACTTTGTACTATATGCATATTAATGCAGGATGTGATCATATATATCATTTGTACTGTAACTTTTATGTTGTATGTTATCATAAAGTTATTGTATCATATTTTTGTATAATGACTCAGAAACAAATTGAATGGTTCTATAGTTTTATTTGCTAAAATAAATTTTTACTTCTTTAACATCATACTTTATTTACGCTAAATAGAAAATAAAAAAAATGGACATTTTCTCAAGCAATCCCTCAAAAAAAAGGAAGTATAAGTTTTTATTTAAAAAAAGTGCAAATTAGTATGCACGTAGAATAGATTAGTTAAAATTAATTATTGAGAAACATTGCACTATTATTTGATTTTACTATCAATTTTAACGAACTTGTATAAACTACTTTAAAATTCAAGAGGAGTAACAAAAATATGTGAATTTTTGTTCAACGATTTTTACTTTTAACATATTTTGATAGAACAACAAGGCACCGTTTATACTTTGGGCTTGAGCAACCGAAACATCAGGGCCGGCCTTGCATGTCGCGTATTGTTTCTTCATTTCATTTTCTATTGCCTTTAAATCTATACCTTCTCCAGATAGTACTAACACCACTTGACTCACCCGTGCACCGCTCGTAAAATTAAGTTAATCAAAATTGCTAAAATAAATTAATGGAGGGTTAGTTTGTAATTTTCAGTAATGCAGGGGCTTTTTCTGCAATTTAGATAATATGGAGGGACGATATTGAAATTTTAATTACTGAATTAATGTTCACCTCACTGTCCGGCCCATGCTCTGCCTGTAAAATTAAGTTAATCATTACTAAAATAAATTAATGGAGGTTTTTTTTATTGTCAATAATGTTTGGGCCTTTTCTGCAATTTGAAAAAAATGGAGGGAATATATTGGAAGTTTACTTCCGAATTAATGTTCTTTATCATGTTTTTTCCCTATGGTAATTATTATGTATTGTTTTGAGATAGAGATATTTTTCTTATAAAATGGTATTTAGGATTTAAGCAGATTGAAATTGAGAGAAGATGAGCAGCTGCGTGAACAGGATTGGCGTACCTATCCGCGATTACCAAAACATCTGAGGGGCCAGCAGCTGGCATACCAATTGATACCATGGCTTCACTGTTCTGTATTGCAGCATTCCATATACAAAGTTATTTTGACAAGTTTAATATTTTTTTTGCATTCATAACTTTGTATTGTTTTGAGGTCTACATACAGCTGGCGTGTCTATAATTTGATATATTTTTCTAGTCCTAAAAGGGGAGTGCAAAGCAACAAAAGATTGAATTGGCAAAGCAGGGGAGAAATGCACTAAATTAATTTCCAGATAATAGAATTTCATTATCAGGTATAACAAATCATCCAAACAAATATTATAAAATTTACATTCAAACTATACACAAAATATAATTCTGTAGAGAAAGAAAACACATCAAATTACAATCACAACTTTTCAAATTACATTGCACGCTCTAAGATGAATAAACACTAAGAACAAGAAACAAAATGACATCTCTGTTGGGAGATTGTTGTTGGTACGGAGGTTGCACCGACACCTGTCACCGATATGAATGGTACTGTGACGAATACAGACACAGTAAAGGAGTGGTCGAAAACGAATGCCAAGGCGGAGTTCTTGTTGAAGAGGTCGATATCACGCAATCTATTCGAGCATATTAAGGGGTGCAAATCGGAGGCTGAGATTTGGAGAACTTTTGACGAGTTGCTCAACAAGAAGAACACGGCACGATTATAATTTCTGGAGAATGAGTTGGCGGGTTGCACTCAAGGTGAATTATCTATCTCTCAATATTTCTTGAGAGTAAAGAGTTTATGCTCTGAAATTTCTATCTTGGAACCGGAGGAGGCTATAATTCGTTACCTCAATACAAGGGTGGGCGCAACAACCATCGTTGACGGAGTTTGAAAATTTGCTCGCTTCTCAAGAATCGTTGGCTCGATAAATGGCGGGTGTTTCGATTTCTGAAGGCGAATGTCACGCTCTTGTGTCTAATAAAATAAAAACTCGGTATGACCAAGAGGAACGGAAGAAGGAGGTTATGAAGAAGGGGGAGTCTTCATCAAATAGTGGGTCTCGGTTGACTATTAAGTGTTACCGATGTGGAAAACTCGGTCATATAAAGAAAAATTGTCGTGTTAAGTTGAGAGAAGGAAATGTCACGGGTAAAGAGGATATTGTTAAGTGTGAAGTTTGGGATACGGGTTTCGTAGCAGAAGGAGTTTCGTTAGACGTGTGTGCTTGTTAACTATGAGGACGGAACGGAAAATTCGGCATCTGGTGGAGGTATGCAGGAGTTGGGTGTATGCGAAGAATTTACCGAACGCCTTATGGGCAGAAGGTATGGTATGTGTTACCTACGTAGTTAATCGGCTTCCCTGCAATCCGATTAACATGAAGTCACCTCACGAGTTGATGTTCGATGAGAAGCCAAGTGTGAAGCATTTGAAGGTGTTCGGTTGTACGTGTTTTATTCACGTACCGGATGAGAAGAGAACGAAGTTAGACGCTAAGGCTCGGAAGTGTGTTTTCATTGGTTATGATCAAAGAAAGAAGGGATAGAAATGCATGGATCCGACGACTCATAAATTCATTGTCTCTCGAGACGTGATGTTTGATGAAGCGTCTTCTCTATATGGTGATGGTGGTTTCCAAGCGGTAGTTTCGAATCTGCCGACGCAACCTGTTGTTCACGTGGGAAACCCGGGTGTTGATGACATGCATAAACTGAGTGAAGATCCGAGATTCTCGTCGCCTACATTGACCGTCACGAGTTCAAGTGAGATGGATCAAGGTAACAGGGGGAGCAACAAAGTGCAATCGCAAGAAGAGGGAAATACACAAGCTCTAAGAAGGTCGACAAGGACGGTAACTAGGCCGGCTAGATATAGAGATGAAAATTTCATGTCAACGTATTCGTGTTTCTTTTCAGGATCGACGAATGGTGAACCTTCATGCTTTGAGGAGGCGAAAGGTAACAAGTCATGGGAAGATGCTATGGACGAGGAGATGCAAGCTCTTCAGAAAAATGAAACTTGTGATCTTGTTCCGAAGCCCAAGGGAGTGGACCCGGTTACTTGCAAATGGGTCTACAAGTTGAAACGTAAGGCGGATGAGAGTGTTGAGAGCTATAAAGCGAGACTTGTAGCGAGAGGGTTTTCTCAACGGTATGGCGAGGATTATGAAGAGACTTTTAGTCCTGTCGCCAAGATGACATCCGTGTGAGTTGTGATTTCATTGGCTGCTTCGCTAGGTTGGAAGCTGTGGCAGCTAGATGTGAAGAATGATTTACTGTATGGTGAACTCGACAAGGATATTTATATGGAGCAACCGGTTGGATATATTTTCAAGGTGCGTCCTGAGTATGTGTGTAAGCTGAAGAAGGTGCTTTATGGTTTGAAGCAGGCACCTCGAGCTTGGTATGGCAAGATTGCGGAATATTTGCAATTTTGTGGTTATTCTTCTTCAAGTTCGGATCACAGTTTATTTGTGAAAAGGAAGGCGGGTCTACACGTGGTCGTCCTTTTATACGTGGACGACATGATCATCACCGTCAATGATGAAGGCAAAGTTGCAAGACTTCGGGGAGAGCTCTCGATTCGATTCGAGATGAAGGATCTTGGAGAGCTTAGTCACTTTCTGGGATTGGAAGTGAAATGTTTGAAAGACGGGTATTTTGTCTCTCAAACGGGTTATGCGGGAAAATTTGGCGTAAAAGAAGGTAAGAATTGTTCGACACCGCTGGATGCAAATTTCAAATTGAGACGTGATGATGGAAAGATACTTCCGGATTCTCGGAAGTTTCGTGCTCTTGTTGGAAGGCTGATTTATCTCACGATTACTAGACCGGATATTGCCTTCGCGGTCGGTCTGGTGAGTCGGTTTATGCAAGCTCCGACAAAGTCGCATCTGGATGCAGCAAAGAGAATTCTCAAGTATGTGAGTTCGACTCTTGATCTCGGGTTATTTTATAAGAAGGATTCCGAGTTCGTATTGCATGGATATACCGATGCTGACATGGGCGGTGATTTAGATGATCGGAGATCGACATCCGGTTATGTTTTTTCTTGTGGTTCTGCAAGTGTTTCTTGGTGTAGTAAGAAACAAGATTCGGTGTCTCTTTCTAGTACTGAGTCGGAGTACAAGGCTTCATCACTTGCGGCACAAGAGTGTGTTTGGTTGCGGAGGTTAGTTGAGGATGTTTACAACGCGATTATGGGTCCTACAGTTATTTGAGGCGACAATCAAAGTGCATTGAAGTTGGCAACCAATCCTGTGTGTCATTTAAGATCCAAGCACATCGAGATTGAGCATCACTTCATTCGTGAAAAGGTACTTGATGGAATTATTGGAGTTGAGGAGGTGAGAGGTGTTGACAGCGTGGCTGATATCTTGACGAAGTCTCTCTCCAAGGGATCATTCGAGTTATTGCGAGCCAAGTTGGGGCTCGTGGCCAAATGCACTTTAAGGGGAAGTGTTAAAATATAAAGATGCATTTGTATGTTATGAAGGTAGTTAACATATTAGGAAAGATGTTTCTTGGAAATAGGATTTCTTGACAATGAAGTTTGGTATTAACATGAATTAGATTTCTTGACAAGGAGGTTGAGTATTTCCATGTATAGGTGTTAATTGGGGAAATAATTCTTTAGGTTATTTCTTTATATTAGATATGACTATTTTATAAATAAAGGGGTAGAGGTAGAGTTTTATTCATTCCAATAACTACAAACAATTGTATTGTATTTCTCTTTCTCCAAGTATAAAGAAAGTTTGAGTGCCGGCGGCCGTGATTTTTACCCTTTAGGGTTTCCACGTAAAAAATATATTTTTGTTCTTGTGTCTTACTTTCTGTGTTTGCTGTTGCGTCTCGGTTCCTAACAAGTGGTACCAAAGCCAAGGTTCGAAGAAAATTCCCTTTGCGTGCGAACAAGGAGGCGATACGTAGACGAGCGATGGACGAGAGCAAGGTGTCGGTGAGTCGGTTCGATGGGCGAGACTTCGGCTATTGGAAGATGAGAATAGAAGCATTGCTATGCCAGAAGGATCTCGAAAATGCGCTACTCGAGATGAAGCCAGAGGAGATCACCGACGACGCCGCATGGAAGAAGATGAACCGTAAGGCGCTAAGCTACATACAATTGTCCTTAGCCAAGAATGTGGCGTTCAACGTGGAGAAGGAGACGACGGGTTTTGGAATCACGAAGGCGCTATCCAACATGTATGAGAGGCCGTCTTCATTAAACAAGCTGCATCTGATGTGCTGTCTTTTCTATCTGAAGATGGCGGAAGGTAGATCTGTAGCTGAGCATCTAAACTCTTTTCAGGTTATTTCAAACCAGTTAAACTCGTTTAAATTGAACCTGGGTGAAGAGACGAAGGCTCTTATATTGTTGTCATTATTGCCGGAAAGCTGGTCGATGACAGTAGACATTATCAGCGGCAAGGAGGATCTGACTTTTGAGGAGGTACGAGACCGCATCCTGAACGAGGATATTCGGCGAAGGTAGTAGAGCAAAACCTCGGGTTCCATGAGTTCAGCCTTGAATGTGGAGAGTCAGGGTCATGGAGGTCTGATAAACAACAACCACGGATGATCCAAGTCGAGAGGTCGCAGCGAGTTGGAGTGTAGGAACTGTTGCAGAAAGGGCCACATGAAAATGGACTGCAAATCCCCGAGAAAGGAGAAAAGGGCGGAAACAAGTTTCGCAAATGCAGCCACTGTTCTATGCATCGACGGCCCTATCGATTCATGAGTTCTGGATTCAGACTCATCCTTCCACTCTTCCTCACGGAAAGATAAGTTTTTGAATTTTAAATCTGGAGAATTTGGATAAATTTACTTAGCGGATGGAAAACCGCTATGCATATCGGGCATGGATGATGTTCAAATAAAATTGAGCAACGGATTTAGATGGACTTTGAGGGGAGTTTGATATATTTCGGGTTTAAAGAAGAACTTGATATCCATGGGGCAGAAGGATAGTGAGAGGTACAAAATCGTATTTGGGAACGGGCTGTGGAAGATTGTAAAGGGTACCATGGTTGTGGCGAAGGGTATAAAAATGGGAACTCTTTATCTCACGGATAACAAGGGAGATTTGTTGGCGGTTCCAGGAGCGACAACCGAGCCAATATTGTGTCATAATCAGCTCGATCATATCAGTCACAAAGGACTGCAAGTATTGGCTTCAAAGGGTTTGTTTGTTAGGTCTCGGACGTGCATAACGGAGCGGAAAAATAAATTTTCATCCAAAATCAATTCGAGGATCCGTGCGTATCGGTTAAATCAAAGAAATAAATCTTAAAGATACCTTTTGGGTTACACTTAATCCGTGATGCTCAAACCATGCATATTGTCCATGCGCCTCTAAACCGGCTACCATCCTAACCGATTTTCCGTCCGTCTAGACCGTCTAGGTCGGGTCGTGCGGAAGACATCTACCGCACACACAATCGGTCTCCACCAAAACTCTCAACAAACCGTTCTCATCTTCTTAGGCCAAATAGATCACAAGTGTCGAAAGTACGAACGCCTCTACCGGTCTCCACACGAACAAACTTCATAAAACGGGAAGAAGAACAATATATATGTTAGTAGCTTGTTCTCCTCTTGAATAAGAAAACTATTCTTATTTTATCTCACAAAAGATGTTTATAATTCCTCTCATATAATCGCACTCTTTTATTTTTGTCAGACAAAAGGAAAGCACCCTTTCATAATTTTGTCATACAAATTAGAAAGTATATTTTCTCTCTTTTGCCACACAAAAGAGAATGAGAAATAATGAGAGAGAGAATCATGTGTTGTCTATGAATTTGGAGCCCTCTATGTCCTTATATAGAGGTGAAGAGTCATGTCTCTTCACACTAAAAGATGTGTATGACATCACTCATCATTATCTATATGCCATCATCTAGACTCTTCTAGATTCCATGATCTTTTGTGCTCATAGTCTTTATATACATATATATCACATCTTATCACATAAGATGACAATATCTTTTGTGACATTCTTATGCAACTCATCATATAAGTCGCTAGGATTTTCTGCACCCGTTTCAGTTTGTTCTTTGTGTGTGACCCTGTAGGTTCACTTAATGTTGGCAATAGACTTAACAGTCTATAAATCATGAGCGGACTCTAGCAAGCCATCATGACTACCTAATTTAAGTGAATATCGGTGATCCGATTTACCTAATCAACAATCACGTTTTTAGTCCCTTTGTCACACGATATCTATATCGATCATAAGGCATGTAATACGTCATCCTTATATTAATCGAATAATATTTCTTGATCCCAAATTAAACTGAACAAGAACAAATGACATTAATAACTCTTATTAATTCATTTGAGTATGGCCATACATTTCTTCAGTTCAATTCATCAAGAGACCTCAAGATATCTCTCTCAATTATGAGAGGAACAAATCCCATCTTGATTGCACTCATCCCTCTACATGATTCATTAAATACGTAATCATAACCGTTATGACTACCCGGTTAAAGGCAGTGTTAGATTATGTTAAAGTATAAAATTACTCATGTTGGGAACCGAGACAATCTCAGGTCAAAGGACTATAAATACTTTATGTTATAAGAATCACTGATGACGTAAAACAAGTAGCGCTCTTATGACGGGTCAGTCCAGTATATGGTCTCTAACATAGACTTGTGTTAATGACTTGATAACTCTTTATCCATGATCAGTAAAATGTGATCATCAGTCAACTAACATACTGGCGTACATTTATAGCTTGTATATAAATATATATTTATATGTATCCGCAAGTATATTTGTCTCCACAAATATCCTATAAATGACCAGGGACGATTTAGAATAGCATTCATAACACTTTATAGTTTTACTATCAAAGTCACGCACTTTGATGACATAAAGCTGAATTGCATATTCATAGTCTATTTTAACTATATCAAAATAATCTATATGCACATATTATATGAAATATCTTAGAATAAATATTATGTTTATTATTACAATCCATCATCTTGGTCACAAACACTTTGGCCTAGGGCATAATACCATCAATCTCCCACTTGCACTAGGCCAAATCAACCAAATATCTCATACTCATTGATCTACAAGGTATCACATGCCCATTGACCTAGCATGATCACCATCACTTGCGGGATTGGGTTCTTAAATGGATTATCAAACACTGTCATATGTAAATACTTTGAATATTTTTATGTCCACCATAATCTAAGAAGAACACTTTATCCTTCTTAAGTATATAATCATACTCTTGTTATTGTTTAGTGACTTTCACTTGGATTAAACTTATGTGTTCTTGTTGCACTTAATTCACATCACATGTAATTATGCTCCCACTGAACTTCTTGTCAACATAAGATTTATCTTTAATTTTTGATAAAACCAAACTGTTTGGTTATTTCATCAAATAATAAATTTTCACCTAGAGATGTTTGCTTTAATTCATAAATGAGTTCATTCAACTTGCAAACTCTTTTTAAAATTTATAGGATTGACCAAACTCTAAGAGTTGTATCATATACATGCTTTCGTCTGCTTCTAATAAGAAACAACGTCTTGACATCCACTTGGCATCTTTTATAGTCATATTATGAACATATGCCCAAGAAAATTCTGAAATATATAAGCATGATGACTTGGAAAAATATTATCATAGTCTATGCTATGATTTTAACTTAACCAAAAGTCATGCATTATATGTTTGCACATTATCCATGTCGGTCTTTCTTTTAAAACCGTATTTCCATCTAATGGATCAATCAAATTCAAAACTTGATTGTCTGACATGGATTATATCTCAACTTTCAAAGTCTCTAACCATTAGAGCCTTGACTCATCATAGTCTATTAGTAGAATGTGGACTCATCATCTATGAGTGTGAAATTTTTATCATTAGACACGAAAAATCTATATTTTTCGGGCCTGCGATAAATTCTAATAGATCTACATGAATACACTTATGTTATATACTCAGACTCTTCAACATCTTGAGAGTCTAGTTGATTAATTGCAGAATCAATCACTAGTTGAAATCTGAATTAATTTCCATCCGAGCATTACTATCAGTATGTGGAATTTGAACTTTTCAAATTTACTCCCACTAATTCTTTTGGAAACACTTCTTCCAAAGAGATATAATTTTCGAGTAACAAACAATTTGTTCTCATATTAATTATAAAAGTAATATCCTTTACTTTTCTTAGGATATTCCACAATAAGCACTAATCCGATTAGATGCATGATGCTTCAATTAAGTATCATATCCTCAAATCTTGATAAAAGATAATCTGATACACCTACCAGTTCATATCGCATATGGAGTCTTTTAAAACTGCTTTAGATGGAATTACATTCAGTATGAACGCAATAAGAGCGTAACCCGAAAGAAATAGAAGATATAGTTGACTCATCATAATCGAACTATATCTAATAAAGATCGATATGGTTATCATGATGATCAAACACTTGGTTCTCGACTCCTAGATCTCATCAAAGAAATTTGATTTTTCGAAGTCAAGTTTTATTCTCTACTTCATTATTTGTAACTTTTGAACTTTTCAAAATATTCAAATTTATTGTTTCAATAAAGCGAGGAAGTAGTTTTCTCTAGCACCTTCACTCATTGATGAACATACATCACTATGTATGAGAGTCAATAAGTAATTTGCTTTCACCTTACTTTGTGAATGACGTACATGTCATCTTGTCTAATAAATAAGTTACACATGTTTCACATAAGATGACAATATCTTTTGTGACATTCTTATGCAACTCATCATATAAGTCGCTAGGATTTTCTACACCCGTTTCAGTTTGTTCTTTGTGTGTGACCATGTAGGTTCACTTAATGTTTGCAATAGACTTAACAGTCTATAAATCATGAGCGGACTCTAGCAAGCCATCATGACTACCCAATTTAAGTGAATATCGGTGATCCGATTTACCTAATCAACAATCACGTTTTTAGTCCCTTTGTCACACGATATCTATATCGATCATAAGGCATGTAATAAGTCATCCTTATATTAATCAAATAATATTTCTTGATCCCAAATTAAACTGAACAAGAACAAATGATATTAATAACTCTTATTAATTCATTTGAGTATGGCCATACATTTCTTCAGTTCAATTCATCAAGAGGCCTCAAGATATCTCTCTCAATTATTAGGGGAACAAATCCCATCTTGATTGCACTCATCCCTCCACATGATTCATCAAATACGTAATCATAATCATTATGACTACCCGGTTAAAGGCCGTGTTAGATTATGTTAAAGTATAAAATTACTCATGTTGGGAACCGAGACAATCTCAGGTCAAAGGACTGTAAATACTTTATGTTACAAGAATCGCTAATAACGTAAAACATGTAGCGTTCTTATGATGGGTCAGTCCAGTATATGGTCTCTAACATACACCTATGTTAATGACTTGATAACTCTTTATCCATGATCAGTAAAACATGATCATTAGTCAACTAACATACTAGCGTACATTTATAGCTTGTATATAAATATCAGTGTTTTAAATAGCGGCGCTATACCGCTGCAATTGCGCGCAATTGCGGATTTCGACCATAAAACGCAATATGCAACGAAAATATAGCTAAAATAGCATTTTGACCGCTACGACTGCTATAGCGCCGCTATAGCAGTCAAATAGCGTTCGAATAGCGGCTATAGCGGTCGCTATAACGTTAAAAGTGTTAGTTTTGTATTTTTTTTTTTTTTGCTTATTTCGTATAATTAATATTCATGTGTTTATTTTGGATGTTTAATTATGGACAATGAACTTGCTATGGTATTTTATGATAAATAATTATACTATTTTATTTAAGGGTTCAAATCTGGAGTGCCAGTATTTTGGAGTACCCAACAGTGCCCGATTACAAAAGGTATGATGAAATTACAAAAAAATATTTTTGTAAACACAAAAGGTATAGCAAAATTACAAAAGGTATATTTAAAAAAAAAAAAAAAAAAAAAAAAAAAATATATATATATATATATATATATATATATATATATATATATATATATATATATATATATATATATATATATATATATATATATATATATATTTGTAAACCCAAAAGGTATATCCAAGTGCAAGTATATATGTGTACAGTTAAAGTTATATTGTGAGCGCTTTTGGGCATTCCAAAAGCTAGACACTCCGAATAATTTCGTTTTATTTAATATTTATGGTATTTGGATTTTTTTTGTTTTTTGTATTAAAATTTTATTATGATCATATTTTTATCATTAGTATTTATGAAATTTTACGTAAATTATAAATTATACTGCACATCCGCTATCAGGCCATAGCGCCGCAATAGCGTCCGCTACCGCAATCCGCTACAAAAAAAGATAATCCGCTACGGAGCGCTATATCGCAATTTAAAACATTGATAAATATATATTTATATGTATCCGCAAATATATTTATCTCCACAAATAGCCTATAGATGTCCAGGGACGATTTAGAATAGCATTCATAACACTTTAGAGTTGTACTATCAAAGTCATGCATTTTGATGACATAAAGCTGAATTGCATATTCATGGTCTATTTTAATTATATTAAAATAACCTATACGCACATATTATATGAAATATCTTAGAATAAATATTATGTTTATTATTACAATCAATCATCTAGGTCACAAATACTTTGACCTAGGGCATAACACCATCATTGTTACCCAAGGTGAAATCGGTAGAAACCGGTTTCTGTGAGAACTGCATGCTCGGCAAGGAAAACGGGTTAATTTTTTGAGTGTCGGACGAGAACTCAAGACGGGGAAGCTAGACTTGGTCCATAGTGATTTGTGGGGACCGGCTCTGGTCCAAGGCGGGTCACGCTACTACAAGGATAGGTCAAATGATGAATCTGTGGACTACCATGAGGCGGTAGAGACGGGAGATTATGTCAAGTGGGAGTGTGCAATGAGAGATGGGATTGAGTCTCTCGGAAAGAATAAGACTTGGGTATTGACCTGGTTACCATTTGGTAAGAAGGCACTACAAAATAAGTGGGTTTATCGAATAAAGGATGAACCATTCTAAGGACAAGCGGTACAAGGCGAGATTGGTAGTAAAGGAATTCCTACACAGAGGTATTCTCGTCGGTGGTGAAGCTAACAATCATTCGTACTGTACTAAGTATTGTAGCGGCCGAAGATTTGCATCTTGAGCAATGGATATCAAGACGACGTTCCTCCATGGCGATTTGGAGGAGGACATTTATATGGTGCAGCCTGAAGGTTTCGAGACCCCGAAAAATGAGGGTCTAGTGTGTAAGCTCGAGAAAAGCTTGTACGGTCTAAAACAGGATACCAGACATTTGACCAAGTAATTCCCCATCGACAAGCTGAGACTGTGCACTACCTCGGTGGGGCTGGTCGAGTGAGTCAGTGGGAGCATGTCGCCGGGCTCATGGAAGATACAGGGGAGAAAGGAGAATGGATTCAATGCAGAAGATTTACGTCATTATGAAGTCTCCAAGTGGGAGATTGTTTTGTGTGGAGACTTCTGGAAAACTCTAGATACGTATAAAAGGAAACGCTGCAGGAGATATGGAAGATCTCCATATTTGGTTGATATGATTCTATTCCTTAATTGATAAATAGAATTTTGGAATATGTTTATTTACTTTATATTTGTTTCCATGAATTAGGTGTTAATGGGGCAGCAAATATTTAATTTATTTCCTTGTATTAGGTATGACTTTTTATAAATAGAGGGTTAGGGGGTTGAGTTTTATTCATTCCAACAACTACAAATAATTATATTGTATTTCTATTTCTCAATTATAAATAAAGTTTGAGTGTCGTCGGCCGTGATTTTTATCTTTTAGGGTTTCCGCGTAAAAAATATCTTTTTGTTCTTGTGTCTTGCTTTCTGTGTTTACTGTTGCATCTCGGTTCCTAATACTTTCATCATATGGGTTTACTAATATCCCGTTTGGTTCCGTTTTATCTTATCTGGTGTGAACAGGACATGAGTGGATCGCTAGAGGCGTCGCGGGTCCGAGCCTTTTACACGGCTTCACATTCTCCTTGATATCCTTTCCTTTCCTTTGCTTGATCTGCTTTACTAGATAGATTATTGCATCATATTCATATAGTTTATAGTCATCATTATTTGTTTTATTGTTTTTATTGGTCATATTCATTTTTATATTGATTTATATGTATGCATGTATCTTGTGTCATCACATGTTTTATTTTTGTTCTCTGTCTGTTCATCGCATCATTTGTAGAGTCCCATCTCATCTTTGGGTCATTTATATTAATAAATATTATTTCTTTTTTTCTGGTTTGTTATCTTGTGTCATCGACATGTTTATCTTGTTTCGCCATTTGGTCCGTTTTATTACATATTTAGCTCATCTATGTTAGTAAATATTGTTTCTTATTTCTGGTTTGTTACGTGTCATATCCATTTGTTGTGTCGAGTTGAAGTCCACGTATCTCAGTACTAATTTGTTTGCATAACCGATATCTTGTGTCATATCCATTTGTTGTAACATATATTTTGTTTGGACTTTGCAGTTCAACATGGCATAATAACAAAACTGTACTCTAAACATATTTTGTAAGTATTTTATATCTAGTATTGATATAAAATGAAGTGATGGCATTCTGACCATATTGTGCATCTAAGAAATGAATCGCCCTGATTTACTTCAGATATAACTCATCTGTTACACGGCCTAGATTTATGCAATTCTTCTCATTTTTTGATTAATTGTCTGAAACAGAGGTGATTTTCAGGTCTCCCAGATTGTTTTTTTTTTCTGATTTTGGAAGGGTTGTAACTTGATTCTTAAGGTATCAAACAGAGCTGGTGTTATTTACAAGCTTCTGAATGCGGGTCCTTGGTAATTTCCCACTCGCAAGACTTCCTAAACGGGATCTGCAGCAACATAATCCACAGGCAGAGCACAAAGCTAAAATTCTACACGACCAGTATGTGCAAACACGCTCAGAATTGGAAGATAACCAACTTAAGCAATACAAGTGGGAGCAAGAGAAAATCGCCTCCATGAAGGAAATACAAAGCCCGGTTCAGACACGGGTCCGCCAAGCTGGCGCGCCAGGCCAAATGAAAATGGAACGCGGCTGGTTGACCAAAAAAGTGCGCGGTAATAAAATATTAGTCTTCTGTTTTACTAACATGGGAAAATTACGCAACTGGTTTTGCAATTCGTGGAAGTATCTTTCGGCTAAATGTCGGAAAATTTAATTTATAGAAGTTTGGATTTTGGTGGGGCCAATGGTGCGCGAAAAACATGCTTTTGAATGTCATGACGTAATTACACCAACACTTGGCCGATAAAGTAGAATATCCTGGCATCAAAGAGGAAAAAAAATGCTTGTGATGATTGGAAAGTTCATGCTGATGAAGAATACAGTTGGTTTCTACACTTTTGGGCTCTAGTTATTCCAACATATATAATAAAGAGAAGTAGTAGTCATGACAGTTTTTTCACTAAAAAATTAAAATAATATTTAGATAACATTTTTTTTCTAAAAAATTATATAATACTAAGGCAATATAAAACGGATCAGTACCACACTCATTAAATTATGGGTTGGAATCATCTCTTCCCGGTACGAACCATGTCGATTCATTATATATTTTCTAATTATATGTATTTTTTTTTGGTTGTGAAAACTAAAAATTGTAATTTATATATTGTTTTGATTTTGAGAAAAAAATTCTTAATGAGCATGCAACATCATATCTGTTGGAAATACGAAACAAAACCAATATTTGTATTTTGGGGCTTGGCTCTCATGAAGGAGAAACTTCAGGATTTATCAATTTGAGAATAACATAAATTCTGCATAACTCCAAATACAATATTTGGCGAATATACACATATTTATAGTATGAGAGAATTTTATCTCGTCATAAACAACCATCCTTGACCTGGATAAATAATTTGGCAACAAATTTACCTTGTTAACAAGAAGGCCTTCAAAAACAATTCCTAATATGAACAGAGCCCTGGACGCCAGTTGAACTTGGTACCAGGGCGGCATTGCTGGAGCGATCGATATAGTAAAGTATGTTTTCAAAGAAGATCCAAGCCCTCCTTCAATGAGAATGTGTCATGCACATGAAAGATGTTTCAACTCGACGACACCGTCCTTACAAGCAAGCATTTTGACCATCCTTCTGATGAGACCCAAGAAAGGCCTGGGCCTAAAGGAGAAGGAACTTTGGCTTCAGGTGTGCCATCTATCCATTATACAGACCTTTTTCACCGACTTCGCTCCCGGTCCGACGTCTATGTCCGCTCCTTTCTGAATCTTTGCCACACCTTCTCGTTAGATGACCGGCCAAAGCAATATCTCCCAATTTATATTGGACAACCAAAATACAACAATATGCACTCGACTATACTAATATTTTCTTGATTTATCGGAGAATATATCTCCAAATCACACCGTAGAATTCGGTGAATTGACCATTCAATTTAATGCTCAATATATTTTATCCACTAGAGAAAGACCATCTCCTGGTAATCCAGCAACATACAATTGCCATTTTACCATTGGGCAAACTCTATGGCCCTATGCTTTTTTTTTATTACTGAGCCACATATAAAATGCAACTATTATCATTCTCAAAATAAATGAGAATTCATTTCACCTTGAAGAGTTTCAGTTTCTACACCTTTTTAAATCGTGCATGCAGAGCCGGGCCCAAGCTTTTGAGGGCCCGAAGACCTATCATGAGTATGAGATCTCTTAGAAATGATGATTCAAACAAAGAATTTCTTGATATTTCACCCTGAAAATACGAACCAAATATCTTATAGAAAGACTCTAAAACAAGAAACTAACTTCAGAATTGAGACTTTATATGAAAAATTATCAGTTTATATAGTTAGATCTGATTTGCATATTCTTGGTTTTAAGGCTAAATTATCACTTAATTGAGGGTCTTGTATGAAAATAGATTTAAATTGTCAATTGAAAATCAAAATATTATAGTACTTCTTGTAAGATATCCATAATAGCCGTCACAGTTCAAGCAAAAATGACAACGACAAAACCAATGCACCAGAGAACTTCAACTAATAATGAGAACTCCCAACCCTATGAAAGTGTGAACTGCTGGTTCCTTCAAAAAGAAAAAGAGAACCATTCCAGGTTGAGAAGAATTATTTTTCTTCTTATCCATAACAAAGAATTTCAATGGGCTTTGAAAAAAAAAAGTTTCAATTAGAAGCATCATTAGCAGAACAAAATCGTCAACAATTGAATTTGTTGCGGCTTCAGAAGAAAGGACAGAAACTCAGGGTTCGTAAGGAAAGATGAAATGGGAAAAATTAGAAGAGAAGAAAAGAACGAGTGGTTCATATGAAAACATTGAGCCACGGGCCATTTTTTTCTCTTTGAACTATCAGCTTACATTTTTCTCATGGACCAATTTTTTCACCCAATATTTTTTTAGTTTTATACTCAATTCTATAAAAAGAATTGTTATAACATGGACCGTCTAGAATTTCAGACCCCAGGCCCAGACCTTAGCCTGGGGCCGGACCTGACGTGTGTAACTATAAATTTAAAATACTATAATTTCTCTCTCTCTCTCTCTCTCTCTCTCTCTCTCTCTCTATATATATATATATATAAGCACGTGCGTTGCACGTGACTGTCCTCCATCAATTATATAAGAGCTAATTTGATGTCATCTTTTTCCCTTTTTTGTTTTTAAACAATAGTTAATTATATCTATTCTTGTTTGTAAAGGCTTAAGATATTTTTATTGATAAAATAAACTATATAATTGTGTAAAGATACAATATAATTTTTTTCAAATCTTCATAGAGCTGGAATTGATGTAAAAAAATTCTAATAACATATTATCTTTTACTACATATACAACTTTGATTATAGGATATAAGTGCTAATTTGAATTTTTTTTTTTTAAGCTTCAGTAGGTCGCTTTCTGAGATACCATTTAAAAATAAAAAGGTTATTTTGAGTTACATGATAGTTACATACCGACGGGGATAAAAATACATGATGCGTAAGAGAGAACCGCTATAGTCCTAATACAAGCTAGAAAAGAAAAGAAAAGGTAGCGGAGCAGCGGCTCAATAGATGAAGATGAAGTTACTGTCAAATAGCATTTCGTGTGAGATGAGAATGAAGTTGCTTGAGTCTCAAGTATTATTCCATGAGTCATGCATGTACATCCATCACAAAATAGGAACACGCGTAATCAGTTACTATATTTTTTAGAGAATGTTTGACAATGTCATGGGCCACATGGCAAGCAAGAGGATGTGTCGGCACGTGTAATGACAATGACCCACTAAAACACACTTATGAGTTCTAATATTTTTTTATGCATTTTCGGAAAAATTAGATTTTATCATTGTATATTTTTGGAGTAAATCCATCCCCACACATGCCTTTCCCTCGAGTCACGTACCACCTCATGAGATGAGAACGCAATTACCTGCGGTCAAGAATACGGAGAAAAATAAAAAAGAAGAAAATATTTTCTGTCCAGAAATAAATAAACTTGCAGTTGTTTTTTTATACAAATAATATTCGTATTCGGATAATTTGCTATTCAGATAACTTAAAATAATCTATTACTATCACTGATCTTAGAGAATTTTTTTGCTTACATCGTTGTGCAAGTTATTGCAATCATTTATCATTACCTCAGAGGATTTGCTTGGATAGATAATTTCGTAGTTTTTTGGTACTAAGCCATAGTCATGTGTTGCGGACGCCATTATATATATTTTTAATTGATATATTTTTTTTTCTTGCATTTATTGTCTGTTGAAATGTCATCTTGTTTATCATATTTAAATACATTTGTTTCAAATATAAATTCATTTGTGAATTGATATATAACAATATTGATATGGTTAATATATCTTTTTTACTTTGTGTTCCATGCATATGTGGTATAAAAAGAATATAATCGTTAAGTGCTTGAGAAATAATAGCATAGATTACTATTGTTTTTTTGAACAAATAATATTTATGGGCTCAAAATAAAATGTTATCACAAATAATAGATATGAGCAAAATATAAATTGAGTTTAGTAATTCAAAACATATATCTTTACACGTGTGAATTATGCTATATAAACTATATTGCAATTATACTTCATATGTCTCTAAATTGGTAATCAGTTTGTTAAGGGGGGGGAGATGGGTAGAGTTCTTATAGTGCAAAATAATTTTTATCGGGTGGATTTTATTTGAGTTGTAACATCGCAGTCCTTACAGTCACACAACTCCTCCACATAGAATAATTCGAAAGATTTAAAATCTCAATACCAAGTCCACTAACCCGACCTCCAAACTCCATGGATGCCGTAATAAACAATCCTCTTCTTCACCATGGGACGAGAACAACACCGTCTATCGCCAACGTCGTCGTCTATCACCCTTGAAGCTCTGATACTAAAACGATTTATTATAAATAGAAATTGATCAATTATTAATTAATACAAATGAACAATTAAATATCATAAATAATAAACATGTATTGAACAAATAACAATTTATCATCTTAACATTACAAGAACAATGAATAGAACGTGTACTAGTGTTCGAACAGTTCAGGTTATTCGGGAACCGAATCGAAGCGGTCAAATCCGATTAATCTGGTTCGGTTGTGGGGTTCGCAATTCGTTTAAAATTATTTTACTTGGTTTTATCGATCCGGTTTGGTTTAGTTTTGATTCATAAAATCTGAATAAACCAAACCGAGCGATCGATCTACACCTACAAGTAATATTTTTCCAAGTTGTTAACTTTACTTGAGAGCCTATTATGTTCTAAATAGATTAATTATGTTTTTATGATGTGTTCATGTTTATTAGTTTATATAATTAAATAATATTATATATGTTGAACATTTTAATTTAGATTTACTACATATTTTGTTGATTTAACCGAATAAACCAAAATATATTTCACTACTGAAGAAATAAATAAGAAGCACAACCTCTTTAACATAATCTCAAACAATAAAAAGGCAAAGAGGATAAAAAAAAATTAAAACAAAAATGATTTTTAGTATCAAACCGTAAATTGGTTTAATTGAGTTTCAGTTTTAGAAATTGGTTGCATTTTCATACTTGAGGGTATAGTTAGAAATTTAGAATATCAATCTTGTTGAGTGATTTTCCAGCAGAGTTCTAGTTTTATCTCCTTTGTAATAAGATACGGATGAAAGTAAGACCATAACACAACATCGACAACGGAAAGCAAAATAAGAAAAGTGAGGTAATATAAAAAAAGTCAATCAGTTGGTACAGCCTTAATCCAAAAACAAAAGAAAAATGTAAAATTGGTTTCTCTATCACTGCAGAGACACATTCTGAAATCCAAGAGAAATATTTTCAGAATCACAAGAAAAAGTCTTTCCTTAGCAAGTATCTAACTGCATAAAACATCGACTGTAAGTATAATTTTTTTTTTTGAATTGTAACTATAAGTATAATTTAAAGAAGCAATCTAATTGACTGACTCAACATGTTGAAAATATTTTACAATTTCGATTAATAAACTAATACATAAAAGAATACATGCTAGAGACTTTTTTTTTTTAGAGAAATTTTGGAGAGGGTGAATCTCCCTTCCAAATGATTTATATATATGATCTTGAAAGTTAAATAGTTTTTTTTTTACAAATTGAAAAATTAGAAAAGAAAAGAAAAAAGAAAAATCAATGTGACTATTCCATATAATTCGGATTGGCCCAACCCTACAAGAATAAAAAAAATAAAGAACCGGATTTACAAGTCCGGAAAAGCTAATCCTAGTTTTGGTAATATCTCAGAATTTAAAAATCTATTTACTACAAAAATCTTCAAATTATGTTTCTCTTCAGACAAACATATCCTCTTCTCTCTCTTCTTCTTCGTTTAGTCCGCTTGGCGGCGGATCTGAAATCCGAAGGTGCACAAAACCTCCATCTCTTCTCTCATCTTCATCTCAACAAGTTTGATTAGTTCCCATTCTCCAACTATTTCATCAATCAACTCTATCTCGACTCTTTTCTCCTCTATAAAAGCATGCTAGCATCTCTCTCTCCATATGCAAAATAGAAACATCAAAATTATTCTCTTTAGTTTCTCATTTCCTCCTTCCTTGATGACCATTTTATAAACATCATCGAAGGATCCAGCTTGCTGAGTTTCTGGAAAGTTGTTACTAATCAAACACTACCCTTTTTTAATAAAATCACATTGACCAGCAAGGTGTTCAGTAGATTCTAATTCTCGACAACAGAGGTATTATCTATTAATGAGCTGGAAACTTTTTTTCTTCAAATTGTCCTGAGTGAGTACTCTGTTCTGAGTAAAAAGTCACACAAAAATTTTCATTCTCATAGGTAAGATTACTGACCAAATTATTTTTAATGGATTTGAGGTGTGGATTCCCATTGCGAGGGCATGGTAGGCACTCCTTGTAGTGAAGGATTTTTTATCAGTACACCTCCAGACCACTGAATCAGAGACATCTGTAAGCGGAACTTGGTCAATGATGCCTTGTAACTCCAGCAATTCTTGCGGGGTAACTAAGCTGTGATGAAATGAAAGACCTCTCCCAGGTCTTGAAGTTGTTTAAACTGGTACAAAATACCTTGGGTTACCTTTGCATGTGAGTATAAACTACTAAATCTCTGTGAAAGAATCCCCCCCTCCAGTTAGTATGCCAAAAGTTGGTATATTTACTATCTCCAATCTTAATTTCTGTGCTTACTAGAAAGAATGACAATAAGTCTTTTACTGCCTTCCAAAAGTAAGAATCAAAATTATTTGCATCCAGGTTATAGCGTATATTACTTACTAGTTCTCTCCAAGGTAGCTCTGGAGTACCATTGTAAAATTTCCATATCCATTTTCGAAGTAATGCATCATTAAAAATTTCAAAATTTAAAACTCCCAAACCTCCTTCTTTCTTTGGTCTGCACACTTTTTTTCCATGAGACTAAATTGTAACCTGTATTTTTATTGCCTTTCCAAAGAAAAGTTCTTCTGATTTTATACATCTCTTTTCTAACCCATTTTGGGAATTTGAACATTGAAAGATAATAAACTGGCAGTGAAGATAGTACATAATTAATCAATACTAATCTTCCTGCTAAGTTTAAAATGACACCTTGCCATCGTTGTAATCTCTTTTCAATTCTTTCTATTATTTTTCTAAAATGATATCTTGTTAGTTTTTTATAATGCAAAAAGCACCCTAAGTAGCTTAGTGACGTTCCCGCTTTAGGCCACCCCAGCTCATCTGATATTTTCTTTACTATGGGGAGATTTTCTGGAATTGTGTAGAGCTCTGATTTCTCATAATTTATCTTTAAACCTGAGCAATTTTCAAATATTTTTAATAAGAATTTCAATCTCTTTACTTGGCTGATTTCTGGTTTTATCAAAAATATGGAATCATCGACATAAAAATATGATATGTTAATAGATCTTATTGGTTTTTCAAAGTAATTATTATTACCCAAGCTTTCAGTTAGTCTAGCTAGAGTGTCCATGGCCAAAATGAATAAGTGGAGTGATAATGGGTCTCTCTGTCTCACCCCTCTTTTAATTTGTATTGATTTAGCGGGCACTCCATTTAATAGAATTTTAGCTGCCCCTTGTAGTACATATGCTTTTATCCAATCAAGC
Organism: Juncus inflexus; assembly: GCA_024447665.1. Taxonomy (NCBI): domain Eukaryota; kingdom Viridiplantae; phylum Streptophyta; class Magnoliopsida; order Poales; family Juncaceae; genus Juncus; species Juncus inflexus. The sequence continues at coordinate 1,917,495 of JAJHPC010000016.1, read as the reverse complement.
CACGAACCCTTAAACCCCCTGATTTCTAAAACTTTAATAATGAAATCCCAAGAAATTGTAATAAAAGCTTTCTCTATATCAGCTTTAAAACATAATAATGGTACCTTGGAATGATTTACTCTGTGTGCTATTTCTCTGGCATAAATGTGGCAGTCAAAAATATTTCTTGTTTCCAAAAATCCCATTTGATTTTGAAGAATTAGTTTATTGATTACCTTTTTCAATCTATTAGCTAGTATTTTTGAAATTATTTTCTGAATGGAGCTTACTAAATTTATAGGCCTGTAATCTTTTGATTGAATGACTCCATCCTTCTTTGGAATTACAGTTATGTGTGAAACTGCAAATTTTCCCAATTCTTTTTCGCAACGATTATTTTTTATTATGTAATAAATTTTCTCTCTTATTAGTTTCCAATATATTTTTTTAAAAACTCTCCATTAAAATTGTCAGGTCCTGGTATTTTATTATTCTTCCTATTTTTAACAACCTCATATACTTCTTCAATATTTAAATCCATGTTTATATCAGCAAGATCTACAATCTCTTTTTGGAATACTGTTTTTAAATCAAAATTGGCACTTGTATTAGGTTTTGGGGGTTCTGAACCAATTAGTGTTTTAAAAAATTCAAATAGAATAGATGCCTTGGCCTTATGGTCAATAACCTCTTGGTTGGTAACTGGATCTGTTAAAGAGGGAACCATTAATCTATTTTTCTTTATTGTTGCATAGTTATGGAAGAATTTAGAGTTACAATCACCCTCTTTTAACCATTGAAACTTTGCTCTTTATTTCCAATAGTTTTCCTCTTCTCTTAGTGTTTCTGCAATTCTTACTTTGATTTTTGTTTTTAGCCAGAATTCCAAATTTGGTAGTTTTTGTGATTCGTCTTTCACTTCAAGCCACTTTAAAATTGCTTTACTATTTTCTTTGTGTTTCTTTTTTTTCCTTTTTTTTTTATTTTTATTCCATTTTCTCAACTTTTTTCCCAAAATCACCAACTTGTCATGAAATTCATCTAGAGTTGTGGACTGAGATGATTTTAAGTGTTCTTCTATTATATGGTTGGCTTCATGACTAAGAAGCCAAGTGTTTTCAAATCTGAAAGTGGTATGAATTGGGAAAGTAGTAGTTGACCGAAGGATAATAAGGGAGTGGTCTGATGCAGGATTGGACTCTGCCCTTTGAGTAAAATTTGGGAAATGTTTAGACCAAGATAGGTTAAAAAAAACATATCCAGTCTTGCTTTGATCTGAGAACTTGACCATGTAAATTTCCTGCCTTGTAAGGGTGAGTTAATAAGATTGAGCTTTTATATGAAAGATCTGAAGATTTTTGAGTCTGCACAACTTTTTTTGTTGCTTCCAGACCTTTCATGAACATCCACTAAATTGAAATCTCCCAAAATCAGCCAAGGTACATTATTTACCTCCATTTTTTCCAATTCTTTTAGATATTCTCTTTTATCAGTTGTGGTTTGTGGACCATAAACTCCTGTTATAATAATTGTTGAACTGTCATATTTGCATCTCAAATATATTATAATACTATGAGATAGTCTATTTGTTTTAATACCTTCAAATAAATTCTCATCCCAAGCAAGCACTATTCCTCCTGAAGCACAATTTGAATGAATTACTGAATATTCATTTAGTTTATTACTAAAAATCTCCTTATGTAATTGATTATTATATTCTTACACTTTTGTCTCTTGTAAACAAGTAATACTACTCTTGAGATTAATAATAGCCTCTTTTAGTATCTCCTCTTTTCTCTGTTGCATTTATTCCTCTTATATTCCAAGTAAATATATTATGTTTTTAAACTTCATTTTAATAATTGTTTTAACTTGAGATTCTTTTTTTGTACAAGTTAATGAGGTCTAGAGATCATCTCTTGTCTTTTTTCCTGATTAATTACTATTCCTGCTCCTTCCAACAGATTGCATATTTCTCCAATCTCCAGCTTTCCTTTATCCTCTAGTAAGTTAAATTCTATCACCTCTTCATCAAAAATTAATTTGTTTTTATTATTCCTCTTTCTGTATTCTGGTGTTGTTTCATTATATTGGGTCAGTTGTGCCTTGTTTATTGCAGAAATGTTATTATTGGTTTGCATCAGTTCTATCCTGATGCTTTTTCTTGTCTGTTGAGGGACTCTTTCTTCTTTCTGGTCTGTTTAGTAGGTTTTATATCAGCACTGGATGGTGCTAGTTTAGACTGTTTTAATTGGTGGTTGGAGAGGTCAGGTGGTGGTATAGTGTCCATGGGATATTCTGGGTCATATTCCTGGACTGAATTTTCTTGTACATATTGATCCTCTAATATGTATTCTAGATACAGAACCTGATTATTATTTTGTGGGATGGTTAATTCTGAAGGTAGTACATCTTGTTGATTTCGGTATTGTGATGATTTTAATGAAGGGTCTGGTATTGGTTGACTTCCCTTAGGGTTGGTAGATACGAGTATTTTATCTACAAAGAGAGGGTTATTTACAATACTATGTGGGCTGGACGGGGTTGAAATTGGCATCCTGAACCCAGAGCTAGAAGGATCCAGTATTTGGTCTTCCAAGTTAGGGTTATTTAATACAAGTTGTTGAATACGAGGGGGTGAAGCTTGGGGAGAAAGGGGTAAGAACTATACGAATAATGGTTGGTTTAATCTTTTGCAACTAGTCTCGCCTTGTAACATTTTACTGATCCATCCACATTTCTCTTCACCTTGAACACCCATTTGCACCCAACTAGATTTTGAGAAGAATGAGAGGGAACAAGATCCCAAGTTCTATTTTGAAGAAGCGCATTAAAATCGGTTTTCATGGCGGCACGTCACTTTGGGCCCTTGTTAGTATTAGTAAAGTATGTTGGTTCACTTTCTTGTTCGGATATAGTGGTTGGAATGGGATGTTTGGTGGTTGCATACGTGACATGGTCGGAAAATTATCGCATTTGTCTTGTGTTGTCACGCGTACGAGTTACCATTGGATGAGAGAATTGTGGAGGAATGGAGGAGGTAGATGGAGGAATATTGTCCGCACTCGAGTGTTGAGATCCTTCCAGTGAAGAAGTAGAAACATCATTAGAAGATGGAGAACTCTCATGAGAAGAATTTGAGGGGAGAAGAATAAGAGTTGTTTGAGATGGTGGAGGGGTTTGAGAGAGTGTGGTAGTTTGTTCATGCATAAAACGAAAATATGTCTCATTGAAGATTACGTGGCGGCTTATATAGATTTTGTTTGTTGGGAGATAAAAGATATTTGTACAATTTTTGGTTTGGTGCATATCCAAGAAACATACATGGGAGAGATCAATTTTGTAGCTTATGCGAATTGTAGGGTCATCTATATGGAAAATATAAGCACCCTAGAACTCACATGAAGTTATAATCAGGTTCTTTGTGAAAGAGTATTTCGAATGGATTTTTGTGTGTTGACGGTATTTGGCAAGCAGTTAATGAGATAGGTAGTTCTAAGAATTGTTGGAGACTAATACTCACCAAATCAACAGAAAATCATTTAATGTAATTAGCCCACCATTAGATGAACCCAAATAGTGCCACTATAGACCAGGCTTATTACATTCATCTGCTCTTTGTTTGTGTTAAGCGGAGGTGTCGTTATTGATGCCAACGTAAGCCCAGGCTTATTACATTCATCTGCTCTTTGTTTGTGTTAAGCGGAGGTGTCGTTATTGATGCCAACGTAAGCGATTTCTAGGTTTCTCAATCTTGGTTTATTTTATGGTTAATTACATAACTGAGATAAATTGAGCCTGAGAATGCATGATCATATTTAAATTGAGACTGAGAAAGCATGATCTTATTTTTGAGGGTTAATTGAGGCCAAACTGAGTTAGATTGACATTTAGGTAATAAAATCCAAAAAAATGATGAAAACGAAAATGTATACACTAATTCTACAGGTTAGAAGCAATCAAAAATTCAGCAAACAAATCCATGGGAGAGAGAAATTAGTAAAACAAAGAGCAAGAGCCAAACCGTAGAAATCATCCAATTAATTAGAGGAAGAGGTAGAATCGTATGAGGTTAACCTAAATTTACAGCTGTACCTCTCTAGCGGCCTCCGATTTTGATGTTCGAAAGCCCGGACGGATTCAGAAAGAGAGAGAGTGACGGAGGCGGGGACGGAACCTTCTTGGCTTATGCTTGAGATTATTTTGGGTGCAAGCACGCCAAGGTATAGACATGGAGAAGAAGAAGAAGAAGAAGAAAGGGAATGAACGGAGGTAAGAGAAAGAAAGAGTGAAATGAACAACCGAATAGAAAAATCTATATATAATCTGGATCATGTTTATTGTGTGGACCATATGAGTAGAGCCAATCAGAATACATAATGTAATATTTGTGGATTTGGTCCGTGATCGTATCATCTAGACCCAGCTCAAACTGTGACCATTTGATCAAAATTGAAAATTGGATGGTCATTATTAATTGGGTGACGTGAAGGATTATGGTGAAAGAGTACCGCCAGGCTTAGGATATCTTTTATAATGTGTTAACTTGAGAAAAATATCTTTGTAACACAACATGCATGGTTCTAGTTAAAAAGCAGAAAGACAAAATATCGAGTAAATGAAATTCTTATAAGGATTAATGATGTACTTAAATAAATGGTGTGTTAGCTCATTTAAGCGGTTATAAAGTTATATTACACAGTGTTGAGCTGATATATTTAGCTTATGTAAGCATATGGTCGCGAAGTTTCATATTTACGTACTTATGTAATATAAATTTGTAGGATAACGATTGAAATTATCTTCAAAGTGATGTATACTCTTATCAAAATAAAGTTATATTAAACTTTGGTTCATGTCAGCTCAAGAACTTTATGTTGTGTGCTGATGAAACTTAATCGTATGAGGCAAATTGTTGAGATAAATTATTGTTGGAACAATGATGTGGATGTCCAATACTTGGTCAACTAAGCAAAGATAAATTATGAAATACTTATAAGAATGTAATGAGTTGTGACATAATATTTACTACTGTATATTCTATTGTATTTTGGTTAGATTATTTCTTTTATTGTAATTTTAAACCAGACAAGAAATTTTTTTGCTAGCAATTACCCCTCTACTATATAAAGAGGGTAGTAGCTAATGTATTCTTAATCCACAATTCAATGCAATTCTCTTCTTCCAATTCTCTCTTGTCTATTGTTCTTTTGTTCTTTATTTTATAACACGTTATCAGCATGTTAACAAAGGTAAAAAAGAAATTTGATATAGAGAGGTAAGTAAAACAAAAAAATCAGTATACTCTCTATAATTTATTTTGGTTTATTTTATTTCATGATTTTACAATTTTTTTAATTTATTTATTTTGATGCACCAGAAGTTACATCTGTAAGATTATATGACGCAATCTGAAGTTGTAAAATTATCACTCAACCAGATGTTGAGAACTTAACTAATCAACCAGATGTTGAAATATTATAAATTGACATGAAATTGAAATTCACCCGAAGTTGAAACTTACAAATCAATCTGAAGTTGCAAGATTATTATGAGACTAGAAATTGAGAAATTATTAATCAATCTGAAGTTAAAGAATTACAAATCTACCTGAAGTTCAATAATTAAGAATTAACCTGAAGTTGAGAAATACAAACAACTGGAAGTTATAAAGATTATAAACTAACTTGAAGTTATAGTTGAAATTTTGAATATGAATATAAAGATTGAATTGGCCACGATGGTAATAAAGAAGACGTGTGTCTCACTGATTGTGGTATTATGCATATCATTCCTAAAATTGGAGCTATTTCTCTCACCTGATAATGAACAACGCAGAAGTACCATTTATAATAGCTCTAATTTAATTAAAGGCTCCGGAAGAGCTAATATCAGTATAAAAAAAGGACAAAATATAATTATAAATAATATGTAATTTTCCCCTAGATTTCTAAAAAATTTAAATTAACAAGATATATGCCGAAACACATATCATATGGAGACGGTGTGTGATTGTTGAATATCTGAAAAATATGTCATGAAAGAAATGTATTTGAAAAACCTGCAGTTTTTTTTTACTAATTTGTATTATATGAGAATAATAATAGATGAATGAGAACTTTCACTCTTCCAATTTTTTTTCTTTACCTTTTAATCTTTATTATATTTGAGTATATAATATGTTTATTTTTATTTATGCACCAGAAGTTGCAATTACATTTATGCACCAGAAGTTACAAAATTTATCACATTTATTTTAAGAACATTTATTTTTATGTACATTTATTTTTATGCACATTTAATTTTCTATACATTTATTTTCTGTACATTTACTTTTATTCATTAATGAATTTATACTTGCAAACTGATTTTTATTGATACATCTGGAGTTGCAACATTATTTTTATTGATAACCTGAAGTTTTAATATTATTAAAAAGAGAGATAAAGTTGCAATGCTATTTTAATAAACACACCCAGAGTTGCAAGATTATAAGTTAGTAAATTTATGAATTTTAAAATTAACTCTTAGTGAAAATTTTATGAGAAAAGGGTGAAGAATAACTCATAGACAAAATATTATTTACTTGTAATTGTTTGCTCCTATATTAGTAAATTACAAGTAAAAGGAAATTACAAGTAAAAATATTATTGTAGTATTCATGTTTCTTTATGAAAAAAAAGGGGAAAAGATAAAAGGAAGGCCAATTATGTTTATAATGAACATAATTTTAATAAAGCCTTAAACATGACTCACTTGAACATGACAGACCTTTTAACCACATACTTATTTTTATTTACTTTACATATTGAACTAATAAAGGGATATTCACATTTCCTATTTTTGTTTAGACAATATGTGTATGCTTAGCAGATAGAGCAACTTCACATGATTAGACACTCCCGAAGAGTCATTATTTTGTCTTAGGAAATAAAAGTTATACAAAATATTGTTTTATTGGTCTATCGAATCGAAAGATATTTGCTAATTTATAAATACAACAGACAATAAGGGTTAACAATATTACGCATCCTTATAAACAAAAAATGATCTACACTGAACTAAAAGTTCACTAATTCGAAGATCAAATTTATGATTTTGACATGAACTAGAAGATCACCGATTAGAAAAGCAATTTTATTATTAAACATGTACCAAAAGTTCAATAATTTGACAAGTAATTTTATGATTTGACATGAACCAGAAGTTCAATAATTCAAAGAGAAATTTCATGTTTGGCATGAACTAGAAATTTACTAATTTCGGAGAAATAATAATGCAAATAATCACAAAGAATTAAAATATGCATCAATCAAAGAACCGGAAGACTCTTTTATCAAATGATATTTTCATGTGCTGCACATTTCAAGGAAAAATAATTGTTAGACGTCACAAACTAGGGTTGGGAATGAGTCACCCAATTTCCTTGAGCGTATTCATCAAAATATGTGCGGGTATATTATACTTTCATGTGGAGAATCTAGATATTTTATGGCATTAATAGATGCATCTACTAGATTATGACATGTATATTTATTATCATCTCAAAATGTTACGTTTGCGAGATTGCTTGCTCCACTATTCAAATTAAGATAATAATTTCTGAATTGTACAATTAAGACAACTCATCTTGACGATGACCAGTTCACAAGATCCCAACTAATCAATGACTATTGTACATTGATTGAGATTATAGTTGAGCATTGACCCACATACTCACTTAGAATGATTTAATATGATATCTTGTTAAGTGATTATAATTAATTATTGGCCCCTAATAATGATATTAAAGCTCATCTTTTGATTGAGGCCATAAAATGATACATGTTGTAGCACTAATTAGAGTAAAGCCAATATTTTTCATAAGTACTCCCATTATAATTTGTGACTGGCTGCAACCAAGTAAATATTTTTTAGATGTGCAGTATTTGTTCCGGTAGCTCCACCGCAATGCCCAAAGATGAGTCACAAATAAAAGTTGGGCATATATGTTAAGTTAAATTGCCCTCCATAATTTGATATCTTGAACTTCATGACATGAACTTATTCATAACATGATTTATTGATTATAAATTTGAAGTGACAAATTTTTTATCTTTATCTAATTTTGATCCTTGATCTTATATAAATATACTCGTTTAAATGTAACTCATTTGCAAAACATAGCAAATCGATTATCAGATACATTTGTTCATTAATAAAAGTAATTAAGTCACATATATTTATTTGCTAACAACATCTCAGTCAGATTGAGATCCCTTGAAGGATCATCTAGTACTTTCTTAACAAATGAATCCAAAACACACGTAAAGTGTGGTAGATGTTATAGATGAAATTCCTAGAAGAAGAATTGAATGAATAATCAAGTAACTGTTGTAAAACAATGAAATACTAATGAATATGTTCAAGATATTCTAGACAATACAAATCCCGAAGTACTTAATTAATAATTAATGATAGCAATAGGGGAATTAAGATTAGAGCTGGAAATATATAAGTGATATGTAATGCATCATTATTATCTCTCCTCGTACATGTTAATATGGACTAGAAGTTCATAAATTTATTTATATTAAACAAGATGGAATTATATTATTTATATTGATGCAAAATTGATTATTATATATATACATTCCAGCATTATGTGCTCATAATTATACTTAAATATCCTTAGATAATTCTATGTTTGATATATGCCAGAAGCATGGTCGATCAGTTAGTTCCAAAGATAAAGATCCAAGGAGGAGGTAAGAGCATGATAAGAAAGTTGGCTTGAAATTATAAATACTTCTAAATGAATAAATTCTTCTGAAAAGAATATTGATGATAAAAGAGTAGAAGACAATGACGAGCAAATTACCCCAGAAGAGATTTAGGTACCTAACAATATTGAAGATATTGAAAATGATGAGATCTTAACAAATTATGTCTCTACTATAATAAAGTATGGAACCGAGATAAAATTATGATTAATCAAAATTTATTTATGCAATTGCAATTGATATAATAAATGAAAATGAGAATATAGAATTAAAATTATTTGTATAATGTCGACAGATAGAGTATTGGCCAAATTGAAAGATGTGATTAAAGCATCATTATTTTCACTAGTAAAAAATAATATTGTGCACATGTAGTTCAAACACATAGCGTTGTACTAACGGTAACTTATAAGCGGGTGGAACTTATAAGAGAGTGTTTGTAAAATATGTAATGAGAAAATTAAATTGTGATATGTACATTTCTAATTTTGTGGTCCCTTGGAGGACTCATTAATATAGTAGCAAATTATTTATATCTCATTTGATTGCAATATTTTAATAAAAATCCCTGAAGGATTTAGAATGCATGAAGCATTCCACACTCTCGAGAGATTTAATCTATTAAATTACAAAGATATTTGTACAAAATAATGCAATATTGAGATATGTGGTAAAAAATTGCTATAACGAATATTTGTTGAATGAACATTATATAATTAATCAAAATTACGTATAGAAAACTATATATTTACCTTTTAATTGATATATATATATATATATATATATATATATATATATATATATTGATGATTTAAAATCTTATGGTACTTTCGAATAGTTTCAAAAGCTACTATATTACTCAAAAGAATATAAGATTAAATTGTTTAAGGGATAAAATATTATCTTGAATTATAAATTGAATGTTTTCCTAAAGGATTCATTATTTCAGAATCCATCTATTATATTGATATTATGTGGAGAAATCACGTCTATTAAGACCATAAAGATAATATGTTTGATGTATTGACAATTAAAATAATGGGTGATGAGTTATTTTCATACATGAGCATGATGATTGACAAATGTGTATTTAACAAATCTTCTCAAATAAGGATCCAACAGATCTCTTCTTTAGCATATATGAGGTGGAGAAATTGTACGCACTGCACTTTTTTTTTCCTTGTCAATGATTTTTGTCCCAATGAGTTTTCCTAGCAAGGTTTTTAACAAGGCAGCTTTTGTGCATAATATATAGAATGCTGATGTACTCTTTTTCCTTCACTCAGAATTTTTGCCCATAGGGCTTTACCTAGGGTTTTAACAAGGCATATTTAATATAAGAAATAATGAGAAATAACGATAATCCGCTATGTATTCTTTTTTTCCTTAGACAAGGTTTTATCCAACTAGGTTCTTCTAGAAAGGTTTTTAACGAGGCAGCTTCTAATGCGTACGAAATATGGCATCCAAGTGAGAGTGCAATTAATGTGGATGTCCAATACTTGGCCCTTAAGCAAAGATAAATTAGGAAATATTTGTAAGAATGGAATGAGTTGTTGCAGAATATTTATTGCGGTATATTCTATTGTATTTAGGTTAGATTATTTCTTTTATTGTAATTCTAAATCAGGCAAGAGGTTCATGACCAGGACTCACCCTCTACTATATAAATAGAGCAGTAGCTATTGTATTCTTAATCCAATATTTAATACAATTCTCTTCTTTTAATTCTCTCTTTTCTATTGTTCTTTATTTTGTAACAACCTAATAATTGTAGATATATTAATCTTTTTTTAAGGAAAAATGAGTTTGAGCTCTTTTTCTATTCTTTAATTAAAGTTTGTGTAACATCTTCGCATGTGTTGTGTGCAATTCTTTCCCCTCCCTATCTCCCCTTGCTATCTATCTATTTCTAATAATACCCCAAGAACCGGCCAATATTTACATATTTACATTTTTTTTTCAAATATTTTTTTAAGAAATTTGGAGGGTATTTTTTCACCCCTCTTCTAATTGTGTTTTTTTTATTACTATATAAAGTTGTATTTACAATCTATGAGCCTATTACATAATAATATGTTTTCTCCCCTTTTAATATCAAGAAAGTCAACCCATTGATAGATTTTTATTTGGCCTGCTAACTCGGCCCAAAATCCTTACCCTAACCCTAGTTTTTATCTCGAAGTTTCTAGTGATAGTTGTCTTACTTCGAGGATCACCCCACGTTCGGTAAGGTTACCGCTTCACCTATTCCTTCTTTCTCCTTTTGTGCCGCCTCAGTATATCTTCACCTCTTTCTTCCTCTTTCTTCATGCAGGAGATATTCTAATGGTGCTTCTCTATTCAGATCTCATCTTCCTCTTGTCCATATGCCTCTCTAATGGCAATTCTCTCCTACATCAACATTTCTAATAACCTCACTTCGTCTCTTCTCTCTTCAGAAAATACTCTATTGTACCTCTCGCGCCACACAACAAACAAAGGTATATGAGATATAGTTGTATCTGCTGTGTGGATCAAACTTTGTATTTATTTAGAAATATTTAATAAAGTGTGTATTGGTTATTTTATTCTTTTGATTTAAAATAAATCTTGAATATGTTATTCAGCTTTGTATCATCAGAATATGTGATTCTGGTAGTAAAACTACAGAGTAGTATGAAAAAACGTATTCTAAACCATCCCTAATCATTTATAGGATACAAATATACTTGTGAAATCATATACAATATACTTATTTAAGTATGCAATCTATTAATATACATCAGTATGTTAGTTGATTGATAGTCATGTTTTACTGATCATGAGTAAGTGCTACTAAATCATTAACATAGATATATATTGAATTGACCCACCGGGAGAATACCACATGGTTGGAGTCTTTGGTTTGTGTCATCAATAGTATTGTTATCCTTAGACTTGAGATTATCTCGGTTTCCTACATATTGAATTATGTACTTTAATATAATCTAACGTTACCTTTAACCGGGTAATCATAATGGATATGATTAGGTACATAATGAAACATGCGGAGGAATGAGATAAATCAAGATAGGATTTGTTCCTCTCATAAATGAGAGAGATATTTTAAGGCCATGCTCGAATGAATTAATAAGGTATTATTAATGTCATACTACATAAGGTTGACACAATCCATGCCTAATGGTTGATATAGATATCTTGTAATAAACGGATACAATACAAGGACAACACATAGGTTTGGATCGAATCATTGATATTTACTTAAATTGGGTAGTCATGATGGCTTGCTAGAGTCCGCTCATGATTTATAATCAGTTGTGATTATTGCCAACATTAAGTAAACCTATAGGGTCACACACAAACAACAACCTTTAAAATGTACACAAAAAAATCATAACTTATGTGATAAGTTATATAAAATATTATATAGTTATTGCCACATATAATCCTACATCTTATATGATAAGATGTGTTACACATATGGTTACATAGTAATGAAGTACATAAGATTAAATGAGAAAAGGCTCATCTATGAAAATGTGGACTATATATATCCGAAAGACTCTCAGATTTGAGTCTATGTCATTCATAATTCTCATTTCATTTTGTTAGACAAAAGAGAGAGAAAGAGAAAAGAGAGAAAATTTCAAATTTCTCTTTGGAATTTTCTGTGATTCAAAACGTGAAGAATGGAGACTAGCATATCCTTTCTTCATCCGTTTATAGGGGTTGTTCCGTGTGGAGACCGATAGAGGACGAAATGATTCGTGGCGTCTTATTGATTCGGTTGAATTTGTGAAAGTCATTTTGGAGAATCGATTTGATAGAGAATCAAATTGGTTGTGAGTAATTTCGGTAGGAGAAGCGATTAGAGACGATTTTAAATGAATGGGTGTATGTGGTCGAAATCGGTAATCATTACCGGTAATCGTTATTGGAGAAGAAAAGCTCTACCGCTTCAAGTTCGAGATCGGATCAATTCTCGATCCGATAGGTATGAACTTTAAGTTCTTGTTTTTTTCTTTGACTTAATCATATTTCACAGATTTGTTTATTTTGGTTTTCTTGAATTTCTTCAATTCTTGAATGTCTTGAATCTTGAATCCACTTCTTATACGTCAAGAATGCTCAAGAAAACCCAACAGTGGCATCAAAGCCAAATGATTTACGATTAAATTAAGATGTTAAAACAAATTTTGAATTCATGAAAGGGTGCGACTTGATGATGTTGGGAAATCCATAGCCATGTACGTTACATGCACAGCGGAACCTATGGATTTAACTCACCCTTGGATCTATGTTAAGGGAATAAAAGTACGAGATTAACTACTAAAATTTATACCTCGGATCTTCCTGATCCGCGAGACGAACAACGGATGTAGGTCTGAACTTTTCTGACTTGCAACCTTCTCCTTTCTGAAGCTCGACTCGCGACCTCCTTTCTTCTCCTAGGGAAGAAGATCGATCGCTCGCAAGTTTTCAAGATAGAGAACCTCTACTCATATCCACATGAACTTCAGACGTACGGAATAACCGGACTTGGCTAGACAAGTCCGGAAATACTTTCCGAATATCTCTCAAACCTTTCTCTCTCTTTTCTGTGTAATAGACGGCCTCTAAGGCTTCTGAGTTCTGTGTTCAATAGAGAGACTCTGCCCTTCTATTTAGACTAGATAGAGAGGCGAACGATTGCTCAGTTACCATAACTAAAATCCTAATCTGCGCTTATTCCGTTGCCAACGGAATAAGTATTTCCATAACGGAATACTTGGTAGCTAAGGTTATTACAGTGTCCATATATATTCCGTTGGGAACGGAACTGTTCCATTGCCAACGGAATGTCACTATTTTGTTCAATTAATTATCCAATAATTGATTATTTCGTTCACCAATTTATACATCATATGTATAACTGTTTTGAGGCATATTCATCCCGTAAGAATGGAGTTCATTGTGTGACCGTGTAGGTTCCATTTAACGCTGGCAACGATCTTCTAGAGATTGTAAGTCATGAGTAACCTCTAGACTGATGTCATGACTACCCATGTTAAATGAAATGATCAGCGATCATAAACCTATCTGAATAGACATTTGCTTATTCCTTTTGTTCTACGATATACGTCTTGATCACAAGTCACGGGAATATGTCATCCTTGAGTTTGAGCAAAGTCTATTTCCTGATCGAGAATTAGACTGAATAAATAAAAAATGATATTAACAACACATGTTAATCCATTTTGAGCATGGCCATGCATTTCCTTCAGTCCTAATTCATCAGGCGGCCCAGAGATATCTCTCTCTTAACGAGAGGAAAAATCCCATCTTGGTCACTCACATTCCTTGTCATAATTCAGTGCATACCTAATGATGACCCTAATGATCATCCCATTACGGAAGACGTAGGATCATATTAAAGTATGCAGTTTCACATACAGGAATCTATGATGAATTTAGGTCATAGGAACAAGCACACTATTCATACAAGAATCACTAATGACATATACCATGCATATTCTCATAGTGTGGTCAGTCCAGTACATGTTCTCTAACACGTACCTATATTCCAGGCTTGACATCTATATGTTCATGATCAGCAGAACATGATCATCTAGCCTGCGAATATACTAGTGTGGATTTGTAGCTTCTTACCTGAAGTATGTCTATCTCTATAAACATCCTACATATCACTAAGGACAGTTTAGAATGTCATTCGTTGGTTCACTGTTCTACTATCAGAATCACGTATTCTGGTGATGTGAACCTGAAGTGTCATTCTTGGTTGATATAAGATTTACATTCACAAACCATACACACAGATATATAAGAAACAATCTTTATTGAATAAATAATAATGTCTTAATATATAATCCATTTTCTAGTACAAATACATTTGACCTAGGGCATTAATCCTACATAAAAGGGTGCATGTGATGCATCATATTCATGGAAAGTTGCCATTTCATGAAAGGGTGCAATTTAATAAAAGGATGCATATGATGCATTCATGAAAGGGTGGGTAAGGTCTTTCGTAAAGGGATGCATATGATGTGTCAGATCATTCAAAAGGTACGAAATGTGGTATATGATGTAAGGAAACGCGTAATCAAATATGCATAACAGAATTAAAAATTTACCCGTTTCCTAGCTGAGGATCCGTGTATTATCAATCAAATCTGAAAAATAAATCTAATTTATACCTCGGATTCGGCTAATCCGGTTTGTAGGGCTTCGCGATTCATCTCCAAATGATCTCCCTGCGTCTCTTGCGGATCTGATCACGAAAGGCGCTACGACTCTGGACCAGCCGTCTACAAGTATCCACACACGACTAACTCGTTGGAGGAGAAACTGAGATTACTAGATCCAGTTTCTCTTTCTCTCTCTCTCTCAATAGGCGGCTAGGGTGTGATATGAATCTTCTGACCTAATCAGATGAACCCTTCATCTATTTATAGCATCTAATGTTCACACCTCTTCACCTTCCTTTTGATTTTCTGTGTCCAACCGAGTTAGTTATGTTTGTGTGCGACCCTGTAGCCTCTAGTAGACGTTATGATTACCCAAATTAAATGAATGACACGTGATCAAATTATGTATTTAGTTCCTTTGTTAAATGATATTTATATTGATTATAAGGCATGATTTTATGTCATCCTTATTATGATCAATTATCTGTCCTAAATTATAATTAGACTGAATAAATTAAAAGATATAAACAACACATGCTAATTCTTTCACACACGACCGTGTATTTTCCTTCAGTCTCAATTAATCAGGGGGACCTGAGATATCTCTCTCATATCCAAGAGTAACAAATTCTATCTTGATCATCCACACTCCAACTCATGGTTTACTAAATACCCGATCATAGATTTTATAATTATCCGATTAAAGACAACATTTGACTATGTCAAAGTATAAAGATATACATGCAGGAATCTATGATGACCTCAAGTCAAAGGACTACTCATACATTAGATGATGAGAAAACACTAATGACATATACCATGTATATTCTCATAGTGGGTCGATCCAATATATGTTCTCCAACATATATTTATATTAATGAATTGATATCCAATATCCATGATCGGTAAAATGTGATCATCATCCAAATAACATACTAGTAACTATATATATGATTTGAGATTTTCAAATATGTTTGTCTTACAAACATCTCATATATGACTAGGGATAATTTAGAATTGTATTCACTTTGCTTTACGGTTTTACTATTCAAATGACATATTCTGATGACGTATAATGGACATACATATTCATGGTTAATTAATAATCTAACAACCTTTACGCACAATTATTATATGAAAAAGTTTATGAGGTAAAATATCTAATACAAAAATATAATGTCTGATACATAATATGTTTCCCACACGGCAAAACAGTTTGGCCTAGGGCATTATTACTTTCAGTCTCAAAATTGAACTAGGCCTAACTAAGTAATACATAGTCATTGTTCCTCTAGGTACCTCAGACCCATTGACCTAACATGACCCTCATATTTCACTTGCGGAAGTGGCTTAGTAAACGGATCAGCCACATTATCATCACCAGGTATTTTATCCACTTTCACGTCTCCTCTCTCAATGATCTCTTGGATCAAATGAAAACATCGAAGTATATGCTTGGTTTTGTGATATGATCTCGTTCCTTTGATTGTGCGATTGCTCCATTACTGTCACAATAGATAACCATAGGGTCCAAGATACTCGGGACTACTCCTAGTTCTGTCACGAACTTCTTTATCCAAACAGCTTCCTTAGCTGCTTCTGAATCTGCTATGTACTCCGCCTCTGTGCTAGAATCCGCCACAGTTTTCTGTTTAGAACTTTTTCAAAATACCGCTCCTCCATTTAGACAAAACATATAGCCACTTTGCGAACTATAATTGTCTACGTTAGTTTGGAAGCTCGCACAGGTGTAACCTGTTACAGCCAGCTCATTATCCAATACCCCATAGACCAAGAATAAATCCTTTGTCGTTCTAAAGTACTTGAGAATATTCTTAATTGCCATCTAGTGACTTTCACCGGGATCTGACTGATACCTACTTGTTACGCTTAATGCTTGTGCCACGTCCGGTCGAGTACTTAGCATGGCATACATGATAGATCCAATTGCCGAAGCATATGCAATCTTACTCATCCGGTTCCGTTCATCTCGTGTTGATGGACATTGAGATTTACTAAGTGAGACGTTATGTGACATCGGAAGAAATCCTCTCTAGGAATCTTCCATAATGAACTGTTTCAGTACCTTGTCAATGTAAGTACTTTGACTCAAACCTATTAGCCTTTTAGATCATCTCTATAAATCTTGATGCCTAATATATAGGCAACTTCTCTTAGGTCTTTCATTGAGAAACTATTTCCTAAATACGTCTTGACGCTCAAAAGCCTAGGAATATCACTTCCAATGAGTAGGATGTCATCAACATAAAGAATAAGAAAAACTACCACGTTCCCACTGACCTTTTTGTAAACACAAGGTTCTTCTTCACTTTTGATGAAACCAAAATCTCTGATGACTTCATCAAAATGAAGATTCCAGCTAAAAGGTGCTTGTTTTAATCCATAAATGGATTTCTTAAGCTTGCAAACTTTTCTAGAATTATTTGGTTCGACAAAACCCTCGGGTTGTATCATGTATACATCCTCGGTTAAGTTCCATTTAGAAACGTTGTTTTGACATCCATTTGTCATATTTCATAGTCATAATATGCAGCTATGGCAAGTAAAATTCTAATTGATTTAAGCATGGCGACTGCGAGAAAGTTTCATCATAGTCAATACCATGGATTTTTCTGAAACCCTTCGCCATGAGCCGTGCTTTATAAGTATGCACATTTCCATCCATTTCAGTTTTCTTTTTGAAAACCCATTTGCACATGATGGTCTTGAAGCCTTCTAGTGGATCAATCAAGTTCCAAACTTGATTATCGTACATGGATTGCATCTCAGCTTTCATTGCTTCTTCCCATTTGTGAGAATCTGGACTCAACATAGCTTCTTGATAGAATGTGGGCTCATCATTTATGAGCAGCACGTCATTGTCATGAGTCATGAGATATCCATATCTTTGTGGCTCTTGGCGATCCCTAACAGATCTACGAGGAGGTACTTGTGTTATATTTTCAGATTCATTAACTGTTGATGAATCTAATTCTTGTTCCACCATCGGTTCTGCATAAATTTGTGAGTCCCAAACTTTTTCGAGCTGGGTTGCACTCCCACTTGCTCTTATGGAAATGAATTCCTTCTCCAAGAAGACTCCATTCCGAGCAACAAACACTTTATTTTCGGATGGGATGTAAAAGTAATATCCTTTAGCTTCTTTAGGATAACCCACAAATAAACACTTGTCAGATTTGGGTGCAAGTTTGTCAGAGAGCTGACGCTTGACATACACTTCACATCCCCAATCTTAAAAAAAGATAATCTAGGACTCTTCCCAGTCCATAATTCATATGGCGTCTTTTGAACTAATTTTGATAGAATTCTGTTCAGTATAAATGTAGTTGTTTCAAGAGCATAACCCCAAAAGGAAGTTGGAAGATCCATTTGTGGCTCATCATAGACCGAACCATATTCAGTAAGGTTCGATTTCTCCTCTCAGATACACCATTCAATTGAGGTGTTCTAGGAGGAGATAACTGTGAAATAATTCCACAATCCTTAAGATGATCTACGAACTCTTGGCTTAAATATTCATCACCACGATCTGATCGAAGTGCTTTAATTTTCTTACCAAGTTGGTTTTCCATTTCATTCTTGAATATTTTGAACTTTTCAAAAGATTATGATTTATGCTTCATTAAATATATATACCCATATCTACTCAAATCATCAGTAAACGTAATGAAGTATCGAAAATCACCTCTAGCTTCTGTACTCATTGAACCGCATATATCTGAATGTATGAGCTCTAATAAGTCATTCACTCTTTTACCTTGTTTAGTAAAAGGTATTTTTGTTATTTTGCCCAATAAATATGATTCGCATGTCTCAAACGATTCAAAATCGAATCAGTCTAAAAGTCCATCTTGATGGAGTTTAGAAATGTGTTTCTCATTTATGTTTGATTTAAGCGACAATGCCAGAAGTATGTTTGATTTAAGTTGTTAGATTTTAATCTTTTGATATTAATATTATAAATGGACTCATTACTTTCTGTTTCGAGATCAAGGATATAAAGACCATTTTCTATGCGGACATTCCCATAGAAAAAAGGTTACCTTTACGAATGGTAAATTCATTTTTATTAATAATAAATTCGTAACCATCTTTTGTCAAACTTGAAATAGAAATCAAATTCCTGTTTATTGCACGTACAATATAATAATTATTAAGTTTTAAAACAAGTCCAGAAGGTAAAGATAAATTACAAGTTCCTACGGCTAATGCAGAAACTCTTGCTCTATTCCCCACCCGTAGGTCCACTTCGCCTTTTGCTAATTTCCTACTCCTTTGCAGTCCCTACACATTATTATAAATATGAGTTGCACATCTAGTATCTAATACCTAAGATGTAGAAGTAGATAAGTTAATTTCAATAACAAAAATACCTGAAGATATAGTCAGACTACCATTCTTCTTAAGACTTTCTAAGTAATCCTTGCAATTTCTCTTCCAATGCCCCGGCTTGTTGCAATAGAAACAAAAACAATCTTTTGGTTTCTTAATCTTAGGTTCAGGGAACATCTTGCCCTTACCCTTGTCCTTTCCATTGCCTTTGCCCTTTCCCTTGAATTTCTTTTTCATATTCTTACCCTTTTGAACCATGAGTACATCATTGCCAACATTTTGCGTCATAGTCATCTCGCATTGCTTAAGCATGCCGAGCAACTCGGTAATGGATTTGTCCATGTTCTGCATATTATAATTCATAATAAACTATTTAAAATTCGTCATCTCTTTGTTTACCTTTCATCTTGAGAACATGGACGGCCACTGATGTACCTGGAGCCATCTTACAATTAGTAAAGGCATTATCCGTATTATACCTTTCAGTACACTCCTGTACTTGGAATATTTTCTTGAGCTACGTGACCATGGCAAAAGTCTCCATTTCTTCAAACTGCTTTTGAAGTTCGGAGTCTATTGTGGCCAGCATAAGGCTGGTAACATCATTAGAGTCATTGACATGCTTACTATAAGTAGCATCATCCTCAGGTTCCTTCTCAGGAAGAGCATTTTCAAGGACATACTGCTTTTTCTCTTGCTTGAGAATGATTCTCAGGTTGCGGTACCAATCAAGGAAGTTTTTATTTTTCAAGGACTCATCGCAGAGTTAAACTTGATGTGTTTGTTGAAATTTTCTACACAGATTTAAAAATTTAAAGTGCTGTTAATACTGACTGATTTTTAATGTTTTTGATGTGTTCATATAATGTAACTCCCACTATTTTATTCAAATCAATAACCCTCAAAATATTGATTTGGAAATGTCAACTCTTTGAAATCTCGTAGTGGAACAAGACCCATATTCCATCAAATCTCAAGGGAGCTTTGGCTCTCAATCCTAAGACTTAATTATTTAGGTAGGATCAAATCCAATTGATTCACATGCAACTCTTGACTAATCTCTCATGGGATGAGCATCTAGTTTTAACTTGATTGCCCGGTGTAAACCATCCCATCTTATGCCCCGAGCCCAAGTCCGACTTGATAGCTCAGTTAAGTCGAACCATATATAATCATCAGCAAAATAGTCAACAACACACCATGCTTTGGCAGAACCTATATTGTTTCGCATTTTGTCGTATTCTCTCCTCTTAAGATAGTTCCCACACACTCAGCTTTGGCATGAAGATATGTGGGATCTATCAAAATCACACACTCAGCTTTGGCATGAAGATATGTGGGATCTATCAAAATATCGAGAGATTTAGGTATGGAGGGCATTTCATGACTTAATATTTATTTGAAGGATTTTTACTTTATTTTAATTCTTTTAATGAATATGAATAATGACATGCACGGCCTTAAACATTATGAGCCCACATAATGATCATAATCCTAAGTGCTGGATGAGAAGTCGAGGCGATGTACTCCTTCACCATGTGATTGGTCAAGGCGATGGACTCTTTCACCATGTGATTGGTCGAGGCGATGAACTCTTTCACCATGTCTCGGATGTCGAATTGTCATAACTCTCGTAAATAATAATTAAATACAAATGATGGTAACATGACCGTATTTAATTACAATAATTACACATCACATAAATTACAACCAAATTATACAAACCAGAAATTACATACATCATATCACATCACATCACATCACAAATAACTACCAAATCACAGACATTCATTCACATCACAGAATCTAAAGGCCATGCAGTCATATGATATTATTTTTTATTTTATTTAATTAAATTATTAATAAATAATTAGGGTTTTACTGATGAAAAGCTGGCAAGGTCTGTTAAGTATTTCTAAAAGAAGCTATCTATTGTGTTTGGGATCCAATTATGTAGATCTATCATTGTGCCATATTCCCCTCGGTAATTGAATTCCAGATGAATGGTTCATTGCTTTTATCTTTCCATAACCACGTTAACAACAATGCATTGTTTGTGTCATTGACAATTCTTAGTGCCCAACCTCCGTTCTTTTTTGACGTACATAGCATATCCTAGTTTAAAGCAGTGACCTCCAACATATTTCTTACCCCCTCCAAATGAATTTGTGTTGAATTTGTTCTATTTTTAAAGTTCGCCGTGCGGGTAGTTTGAAAACATGAAATAAATCGGCCTTGATGCCATTACTGATTTGACCAACGTGATTCTTCCCATCATGGTTAGTAGGCAGCCCTTCCATCCGAAAAGACGCTTGTGCAATTTCGATAGAATTGGAAGGTAGTGTTCTTTTTTTTAATTCGTAGAAGCATTTCTTGGGTGGTTAGTTGTCAGTGTTTTTCTGCAACCTCAACTCTTTGGATGTATAAGTTGCATTTCTCTGACACTTCTTTAATCTTTTTGTTTCTTGCTATCTCCCATGCCTGTAGTGCGTTTAGAGTATTCATCAGCTTTTCTTTGAATTTAGTGGCTGTTATTGTGGGTCGTTTGCATGCTGTTGTCAACCCATTTCTCTATTATAATTTTTCTTGCTCTTTCATCTTTAATCCAATTTAATTCAAGTTTCCTCGATCTCTATTTTTTCTGTGTGTTTTTCGTTAAGAAACATAACGGTGTGTGGTCGTAGGTCGCCACCACTATTGCTTGAAGTGAGAGATTCGAGAAAGCCCTGTTCCATTGTTCCGAAACAAATACTCTATCTAGTCGAACAAGCATCAGCATTTGTCTTTTGGTGGACCACGTAAATCTCTGATTTGTTAGAGGAATCTCAGTTACTTGAAGATCACTTATTGTTTCATTGAATCTATTGATCATGGTCCACGAACCACCACCCGATGATTTGTCTTCTTGAGCTCGATGAGATTGAAATCACACAATAACACACATGACATCGATCGTTAGTCTCTTATTTGTTGTACTTCTTTCAAAAAAGCTATCTTCTCATATAGTCGGATGATGTATGCATTTGTCATCATTATTAACGCGTTGAGGGTATTCTTCATCAAAACTTATATGCATCAATTTTTCTCCAACATTTCTACCATATCGTGAAGAAATGGGAGGGATTGTTAATGAGTGTGGGTAACATTAGCAGACAAGGAGCTGGAGATGCTTGGGTTGCACAGGAAGCAAGAAGACGCAGAAGATACAACCGATGTAGGAAGTGGAGTGCAACTGAAATGTGTGATTGTATGTTATAATAGGATATAGCTTTTTTTTGGTAGAATTCACTGTTTATACAAGAAAAAAAAATAATTTTTGAAAAATACACATGTCGGAAAAAACTCCAATTTTGACATTTTCGCACTTTTAAAGTGCAGTTACTGTATTAGAAAATTAGAAACACTATGCAATATTCAGTCAAAATAAATTACTTTTAAAGTGCGGTACTGTATTAGAAAATTAGAAAATTAGAAACACAAATCGCACTATGCCGTCAAAAAAATTTTCAGTACTCATTCGAATTATAATTATTGTAGCCATCTTGAACATGTGATTGTGCATAATTATAATATTTATTAGTATTGGACTGTATCATAAAATCTAGAAAACAAATATATATATATATAGCTACAGTAATACTAATATCAGGGAATAAATATATATTAGTATTACGTAGTATTCACAGGGATGCATTGATAGAGATATATATATATATATATATTTGTTTTCTAGATTTTATGGTACAGTCCAATACTAATAAATATTATAATTATGCACAATCATATATTCAAGATGGTTCCAATAATTATAATTCAAATGAGTACTGAATTTTTTTTTTTACTGCATAGTGATAAGTCATTAATTATACACATTTTATACCCTATACATATGTAATATTGCACAATTATATGTGTTTAAATGGATAATAATCATAACTTGAATGTTGATACTACTAATAAGATATTTATGTGATTTCAGGTGCAATTTAGATGGAGCATAACTTGGGGAAAAGAAGTTGGAGCACAAGAGAGAGATAATAATCTGGGCCTCCTCTATATGCATGCTATATACCGTTGGAAAGAAGAGAACAAAGCCCACAATTCATTCTATATCACCAGAGCCCAATTCCGAAGTCTACAGGACCCAAATTGACCATCTTCTGGACAGATCTTTCATGCACTTTGCATGCACTCTTCATGCCTTCTCCATGCTCCCTTCACACTCTTTGCATGGAGCTTCATTCATCCCTCATGATCACCTTTTGAGAGGGTTATATAACCAGGTGCAAGGCATCCATTCTAATCACTCTTGAACATCATCATTCTCTCTCTTGGAGTTGGGCAAGTCAAGCAAGCTTCATCCTTCCATCCACGCTTCATTAATGGATTTCTATCATTATTTTATTTTCTTTATTTTCCATGTAT
This sequence comes from Juncus inflexus, assembly GCA_024447665.1. Lineage (NCBI taxonomy): Eukaryota > Viridiplantae > Streptophyta > Magnoliopsida > Poales > Juncaceae > Juncus > Juncus inflexus. Next base: position 1,893,806 of record JAJHPC010000016.1, on the reverse strand, counting down.
TTCGAGTAAGCCCTTCGAGGCATAGTTAGTGTTTATGTTTTTGTGTTGTAACTTTTGAGACCATTAATAATGAATTTCATTTGAACGGTTATATTCTGTTTTTATTTACTTATTATCTTTCATGCTCAATGAATTGTTTTAAGTTTATTTCGGTCAATTCTATGTTCAATAGTAATTAACAAGGGCCACAAAATTCCTATGGTTGCTTTGCTCAATAGCCTCCATTAGAATTTGAATAATAGCCAAGTGCAAATAACTCACAACGATCTAAATAGTTCTGAACAAGCTCATTGTTTAGGAGGTTTTGATTTGTTTAAATAACCAATGATTTCTATTGAATTGGTTATGATATTCAAGTAGTTTAGTGTTTTTATTTACGAGCTCATCTAAACTAAAACCCTATCTTTTTGTTTGAGTTATTTATCGGTTAGAGCTCATCTTACTGCACTTAAGAGATTAATTCCAAATTCATTATTATAGTCAAGGATAAAGTTACACACAAATTCACTACACAAAACTATGCCTCATTTCACAAAACCACCACATCTCTTGATTTTTACTCTAAGTTTCCTCTTTACTCGTTACTTTCATTTTGTTGCAATCAACCAATCAACAACCCCCCCAATTGTGTGTCTTGTTTTAGGTCTTGTGTTTGGTTTTATTTACGGTCTTGGTTTCTCTTTATTTTAGTTTTCTATTTTTGTTGAGTCCATTCTCATTAGAGAAGTAATCTTTTTACCTGATTTAGTCTAAATAGCTCTATGTGGTTCGACCCCTACTTCCACTGTCTACTTTATTGTACTTAAGTCTAGGGTTACAAATTTCTTTTGGTAAGCGTAAAACGACTGCAAAAATACTTCTTATCACATAGTACGATTTGTGAATATTTATTGTATAGTGTGGGGGATACAGATTGATTTAACGGTGTTTCTAATTTAAAAAATTGCTACAGTAACCACACTTTAAAAGCGCGAAAATGTCAAAATTGGAATTTTTTCCGACATGTGTATTTTTAAGGAATTATTTTTTTTTCTTGTATAAACAGTAAATTCTATCCTCTTTTTTAATGTAGCAAAGGATGTATTATCTTTTAATCTAAATTTGCTTTAAGTATTGTAAGAAAGTTTGTTGTATTTGCTGGAATGTTAGAGGTTTAGGGAACATTAAGAAATGAACTATTGTAAAGAACACGATAAGGGAGGCAAAATATGACATCTTTTGTCTCCACGAGAAAAAATGAAGTTGAGAATCAGGTACATTATTACAATTACTATCTCCGCCCAGAGCATGGATCTTTACACAGTTTCTCCTGCTTGATTCTAGCCACAATTGATCTTTTTCACTTCTTTTCCCGTTAACCTCGGTTGATGTAGTTTCTGATTTTTGTTCCTTTAGCCTGATTGTTTTCTCAATCGGAGATTCATAAGTGATTTATTTTGTTTTAAATCTTTCACTCGTACACGGACCTCCACGGTTTATAGTCCCTTCTCGAAACTCATTCATTTCAACAAGTTCATTAATTAACATGTCAACCATCTACGTTTCATTAAATGCTGACATATGTTTATCTTTTTCCCCCTCCTTTCATTATTTTTTTGTTGTATCCCTTTTTGTCTCTCATCGTATCCCCCGCCAATATGAATTCTCGTAGCATCCACTAGTTCCCTCTCATCACACTTCCCTGATTGATTTGAATCGGTCGCTACACTCTTTTCAAACAACTATTTGTATGCTTCTTCATTTATCCTTGTTCTTTGAAATCCACTTCACCTTCCAGCTCATCTGTCCATTTTGCCATCTCAGCATTCCCTCCGGTCTATATGTTAGGGCTATTTGCTGACCTCTCATCTTCTTCTCAAGTATTTTTTTTTTTTACCATTATTTCTCGCATATCCTTCTTGTCTCTCAACTTCGACGTTACTTGTTGTTTCTTTGACCCTTGTTTGTGCAACTGAGTTCTTCCATTTTTGCTAGACTTGACTTGAATCCATTATTGCTTCTCTCTAATTTCCTTCTCTCTTGCCATGACATTGATGGTTGTCATTTATCGTAGAACAAAAGGAATAAGCAAATGTTTATTCAGATAGGTTTATGATCGCTGATTATTTCATTTAACATGAGTAGTCATAACATCAGTCTAGAGGTTACTCATGACTTACGATCTTTAAAAGATCGTTATCAGCGTTAAATGTAACCTACATGGTCACACAATGAACTCCATTCGTACATGATGAAAATACCTCAATAACAATTATACATGTGATGTATAAATGGGCGAAAGAATAAATCAAATATTGGATATTTGATTGTGCAGGAATTACTGTTCACGCGCAGGAATTATTGTTGACGCGTTCGAACGGAACACATATGGTATATGCTGATTTGCTTGGCGGACAAGCATCGTTTATATGAAAATGATGGTCCGTTCGAAGCAGGAATTACTGTTCACACGGCAGGCAGGATTTGTTTCCTTAACGAAAGTTGGCATTCTTTCACCCCTCTCTCTAGTATAAATAAAGGGGTAGCCCCCTTCTATTCAACACACAATTCAGAAGCCTTAGAGACCGTCTATTACATAGAAAAGAGAGAGAATGTTTTGAGAGATTTTCAGAAAGTATTTCCGGACTTGTCTAGCCAAGTCTAGTTATTCCGTATGTCTGAAGTTCGCGTGGATACGAGTAGAGGTTCTCTATCTTGAGAACTTGCGAGCGATCGATCTTCATCCCTAGGAGAAGCAAGTAGGTCGCGAGTCGAGCTTCATGAAGGAGAAGGTTGCATGTCAGAAAAGTTCAGACCTACATCCATTCTTCGTCTCGCAGATCAGGAAGATCTAAGGTATAAATTTTAATAGTTAATTTCATACTTTTATTCCCTTGACGTATATCGTAGGGCGGGTTAAATCAATAGGTTCCGTTGTACTTGTAACGTACATGGCTGTGGATTTCCCAACAGTGGCATCAGAGCGATCGTTAAGGAAATAATCGTCGATTATGTATTTACAATTTAGTAAATTCTAGTATAATAAATTTTAGGATTTTGAAAATATTATTTCAAAACATCACGGAAATAGTTTCTAGGAATATAATATTGGATGTTATGATTTTTAGAGTTTCGGAAATTAGTTTTTCGAAATCTGTTTCGGAAACGGGACTAAAACAAAGGAAAAATGGATTTTTCAGGAGGTCTCCGTACCCAACGGAATAGTTCCGTTGAGAACGGAATAGTCCGTTGTGAACGGAATAGTCCATTAAGAACGGAGTAGAGCCAGAAATTTTTGTTTTTGTCAATGACGGTTCCATTGAGAATGGAATAGTTCTGTTCCCAACGGAATAAGGTTGACTTTGCGAGAAACCCTAATTTTTGTTATACATGGAATTTAAATATACAAATATGGTATGAGCTTTAGATCTTTGATTGTTCAGTGATGTAATCTTGTGTGTGAATGCTTGTAATTTTATTTAATATCTATGGCAACCAGTGAGTTGTCCAAAGTTATAATTATAGCAACCTGTGAGTTGTCCAAATTTGTAAATTAACTTTTCTAGCAATAGGATAGTTATTAGGATAGATATTATTTCAAGACTTCAAGGCAAGAGATCTCGGCGCAATTTTCAGAAGATGGCATTGGATCTTCGCACACACAATGAAGGGTTTGTTGAAGATTACTTCTTGCAATCTAGAGATAGATCTAGAATTTGGAACCTCATGATCTCTCGTGAGGATTAGGCTCATATCATATTTAACTTAGTTTATGTGATGTTTATATTTATAAATCTAAAACAAAATGGAGGTTTGTGTTTGTAAAGGAGGGTATGCGGGAAATGGCGTCCAACATGGGTCATGCCAAAGCTGAGTGTGCTGGACTCTATTTCGCTGATAATCATACATGATTAAACTTAACTGAGCAAGCAAGTCGGACTTGGGCTCAGGACACAAGATGGAATAATACACCGGGGATATGATGCTCACTCCATAAAAAGAAAGAATTGTATATGATACAATTGGAAGTGTTCCTACCTAAATAGTTGTCTATTGAGGATTGCGCCATAGCGCACTTTATACTCAATGAAATACGGATCTTGACTCACTATGAAACCTCATTCATTTGAAGTTTCGGAATCAATACTACTGAAGGTGGTTGATTTGAAGAAAAATAGTGGGAGTAGAATATAAGAAACACCAAAGCAAAACAACCCCAATGAATAAATAATAATGACACTTTATATTTTAACTTGTAGAATAATAGCAAATAATAATTCAACTAGGTTGAATTTGCGATCTATCCTTGAGAAGGATAAGCTCAATGGGTCTAGCTTCCTTGACTGGTTTAGAAACCTGAGAATTGTTCTCAAGGCTAGCAATAAACTATATGTCATAGAGTAGGCTTATCCAGATAAACCAAAACAGGAAGTCACAAGGGCTGCTCGAGATGTGGGTGCTAAATACGTCAAGGACGACACGGAGATAGCTTGTCTCGTGCTAGAGACCATGACCTCCGAACTTCAGAAGCAACTAGAGGACATGGTTGCTTACGATATGATTGTAACTCTCAAGGAAATATTTCAAGAGCAGACTAGAGTTGAGCGATACAAAGCGACCGTCTCTCTGACTGACACGAAGATGGCTGAAGGTTCGTCTATGAGTGCTCATGTACTCAAGATGAAGAGCTATCTTGATCAATTAGAGAGGCTTGGTTCAGCTATGCCTAGAGAATTGGCTGTTGACATAATTCTCGGGTTGTTACCTCCTAGTTTTAAGCAATTCATCATGAACTATATTATGCATCAGATGGAGAAATTCATCACTGAGTTGCATTGGATGATTAAGATCGCACAGGAGGACATGAAGACAAATTTTATCAAAGATGTCCTAATGGTTCACAAGAAGAAGGGTAAGAAGACCGGGAACAAGAGCAAGGGTAAAGGCAAGGTATTTGCCTAAACCTAAGATCAAGAAAGACAAGGAGGGAGTTTGCTTCCATTGCAACAAGGTTGGCCATTGGAAGAGAAACTTGCAAACTCTATCAGGACGAAATCAAGAAGGGTAGTGTGACTACCGCTTCAGGTATTTTTGTTATTAAAACTAATTCACTTACTCCTAAATCTTGGGTATTGGATACCGGATGTGGTACTCACATTTATAATGATGTGCAGGGACTACAACGGAGTAGAAGATTAGATAAGGGATAAGTCGACCTGCATGGGAAAATGGAGCAAGAGTTGCTGCATTAGCCCTAGGAACTTATTTATTGACTTTGCCTAGTGGACTTGTATTAGAACTTAATAATTGTTATTTTGTACCTGCTATGAGCAGAAATATTATTTCTATTTCTAGTCTAGCTTTGGATAGTTATAAATTTGTTATTGAGAATAATAATTGTTCTACCTTAAAGGATAATCGTTTCTACGGAAATGTTCTATTAGAAAGAGGTCTTTACGTGCTAGATCTTAAGAAAAAGAATTATAAGTCCATATATAACATTAACACTAAATGATTTAAACAAATCACTCAAATACGACATACCTCTGGCATTGTCGCTTAAGCCATATAAATGAGAAACGCATTTGTAAGCTCCACTCTCGTGGACTTTTAGACTCATTTGATTTGGAATCACTTGAGACATGCGAGTCTTGTTTACTTGGCAAGATGACTAAGAAACCCTTCACAAAAGTTGGTGAAAGGGTCAATGACTTACTAGAACTCATACATACTGATGTATGTGGACCAATGAGTACGCCGGTTAGAGGTGGGTATCGGTGCTTCATAACTTTCACGGACGACTTCAGTAGATATGGTTATGTCTACCTAATGAAGCACAAGTCTGAATCCTTCAAAGTGTTCAAAGAATTTAAGAATGAAGTACAAAATCAACTTGGCAAGAAGATTAAAGCACTTCGATCTGATCGAGGAGGCGAATATCTGAGTCAGGAATTTGAGGATCATCTCAGAGATTGTGGAATAGTTTCACAACTGACTCCTCCAGGAACTCCTCAGTGGAATGGAGTGTCCGAAAGGAGGAATAGAACCTTATTGGATATGGTTCGATCGATAATGAGTCAAATGAGACTTTTAATATCTTTCTAGGATTACGCTCTTTAGACTGCCACATTCATACTAAACAAGATTCCATCCAAAGTGGTTAAAAAGACGCCATATGAGATGTGGACGGGTAAAAGACCCAAGTTTTCTTTTCTTAAAATTTGGGGATGTGAGACTTATGTCAAACGACAGTTTCCCGATAAACTCGGACCCAAATATGATAAGTGCTTGTTTGTGGGATATCCTAAGGAAACTAAAGGATATTATTTTTACCACCCATCAGAGAACAAAGTTTTTGTTGCTCGCAATGGAGCCTTCTTGGAAAGAAAGTTTGTCTCTATGAGAAGCAGTGGGAGCAAAGTACAACTCCAAGAAATTCGAGACCCACCTTTAGAGGTAGAACCTATGATGGAGGAACAAAGAAGCTCTCAAGGAGTTGGTGAGCTTGAAACACAACAGACTCAACGTAGATCTAGTAGGATTCGTCATGAGCCCGAGAGATACGGATTTCTCGTGTCTAATGATGATGATGTGACATCCATAGATGATGAATCCACGTCCTACCAAGATGCTATGAAGAGTCCCGACTCTCAGAAATGGTTAGAGGCCATGAGAGCCAAGATGCAATCCATGCAAGACAATCAAGTTTGGAACTTGATTGATCCATCCGAAGGCTTGAAGACCATCGGATGTAAGTGGGTCTTTAAGAAAAAGACTGACGTGGATGGAAAGGTACGAACCTACAAAGCAAGGCTTGTGGCGAAAGGTTTCAAATAAGTTCATGGTATTGACTATGACGAAACTTTCTCACATGTAGGTATGCTTAAATCCATCAAAATTTTATTAATCATAGCAGCATATTATGACTATGAAATATGGCAAATGGATGTCAAAACAACTTTCATAAATGGAAATCTGACCGACGACGTGCATATGATGCAACCCGAGGGTTTTGTTCATCCTAAGAATTCTGGTAAGGTTTGCAAGCTTCAGAAGTCCATCTATGGATTGAAAGCAACCGTCTCGAAGTTGGAACCTTCGTTTTGATGAAGTCATCAAAAGTTTTGATTTTACCAAAAGTGAAGGTGAGCCATGTGTTTACATGAAGTTCAGTGGGAGCACGGTAGTATTCCTGGTACTTTAAGTATATGACATATTACTCATGGGAAATGACGTCCCAACATTATTGAACGTCAAGAAATGGTTGGGAGATAATTTCTCGATGAAAGACCTAGGAGAAGCCTCCTACGTGCTACGAATCAGGATATATACGGATAGATCTAGAAGGCCTATAGGTCTGAGTCAGAGTACATAAATAGACAAGGTCATGAAACGGTTCAGAATGCAAGAATCAAAGAAAGGATTTTTGCCCTTGTCACATGGTGTTTCTCTCAGTAAGACACGGTGTCTTACAAGTGAGCAGGAACAAAGACGCATGAATAAGTTCCCATATTCTTGGCTATAGGATCTATCATGTATTCCATGATATGTACTAGACCAGATGTGTCATACTCATTGAGCGCAACAAGTAGGTTTCAGTCTAATCGAGGTGAAA